>FLRD01000942.1:0-25074 GCA_900088485.1 Plasmodium ovale wallikeri
ATATTTACTATATTTATATTTTTCCCAAAATTACGTTTTTCCCGTAGTTAAAAAATACCCATCTTATTTACCTATTCTAACTTGCATAACATATATAAGATTATTTTGTTGTATATTACTACCGTAATTAAATATGATATAAATATGCTTTTTATTTTTCTTTTAATTATACACACGAAAATGAAATAACATTTTGTAAAATAATAAATTTAAAAAAAATTAAAAAATTTAGTTTTTTCAAAGTGATAAAAAATTAAGGCTAATAAAATTCTCTTTTTTTTGGAATAAAAAGAAGGTATCTTCATATTTCAAAGAGGGAGAATATAATATATCTATAAAGTATTTTCCGTGAGTAAAGACAAATGAGCAGTAATTAGTGCTAGTTTTTGTGGGTACTATAATATTTATGATATGCAATACCATGGATACGCTGCATTTTATATTTTTGTTCATAATGCTAATATTTCTCTACTTATTTAAACACATTCCATAAAATAAAAATATTACATTTAATAAAGGAAAAATGGTAAAATATAATTACTATGTTTTTTAGAAAATATATTATTCATTATAATATATTAATCTTATATATATATTATAATTATATGCATAAAAATACAGAATTATCGCATACACAAATAATTTCGAAAATATATTATATGTAATTCATTAAAAACTATTGAAAAAAATATTATAAAATTTTATTTTTACGAATTATAATAAAAGAATCACATTGGAGATTTAGTTATGTAGTATGCTTAAGTAAAAAGGGATAGTTTATGTAATTCTTTATTTTTACCGTCTTGAATACATAAAAAGCTTGAATTCTACTTATATGAACATGCATGTAACAAAATAAAAAATAGAAATGCTATATGCTGCTTTTGTTGTAAATTAACACATTCATTAATATATACATAATTATTTATCTTCATGTGTATAACGGTTCAAGAGATGAATGTTAATTTATTTCAATTATTAAATAAATTTATATATAATTTACAAAATATGGAGCAGTTCGTAAATTTACAATTAAAAAAAAAAATATGGTAAAAAATATCTTAAATAAATACAAAAAGTTTGGTATTTAATAAATTGAGAAGAAAGAAGTCAATGATAATTTAATGGCATATTACGATATTGGTGCACATAATTTAACTAATATTTTCTTACATTGTAAGAAATTGTTTATCTTATTAATACGTAATCAAAATTTCATCCTGTTAATTATTAGTAAACAGAAAATGTAATAAAATTTTTTATTTATACTAGTCTATTATGTGATTCAAATTTCTGTTATTCGGACATGTTAGGTGAATTTATGTTATTTAATATCCCCTATGTATAAATGGTATTAAAGTTATATTCATTAAAATTTGAATTCTTAATAATAGGTAAAACTTTAATAATATATCGATTTTGAATACATTATTTCTTAAATATTAATCAAAGAAATACGTTAGTTCTAATTATATTTTATTTATATATTAATTTTTTTATCTACTAAGAAAATCAGTTAATATGCATGATAAATACATAAATATATTATGCCTCTAAAATTATAAAAAAAACAGAAAAACCAAAAATTATAAAAAAGAGTTAAAATATATCAATAGATATGTAACAAAACGCATAAAGGAAAAAAAGAGATATAACATTTATGTTTATTGTGAAAAATAAAATAAATATAAAATAAAAAACATGTAAATTTCTTCTTTTCTAATCAATTCTTTTTATATTATGCAATATGGAACACATAATTATGTTCCACTAATTTGTTAATTGAGTTATAAAAGGTAGAATATTAATATACAGGAATAAATGCGTCACTTACTGATATTAATTTTTTAGAAATTTTAAAGAATATAATCATATTTGCATAACATGCAATATAAATAGCACAATTTACAATAATACATAAATCAAAATTTTTTCTATCGTAAGTATAAAATTGCAGGAAATTTTTACGAATACGCGCACAATTTGCGTATATGTAATTTTTTCATGATTATTATAAAATTATATTTGTGTGAATAGTATTGATTACCATTATATTTCTATTATATGAATTAACTTATACTTATAAATATAAATATTCTGTCTTATTATCGATACTATTTTTAGTAAAACTTCCTATATATAATATTTTGTTTAAAAATTGATAAACACTCCAATTTTATATAAGCTCTCATCAAGATTAAACAAGGATTCCGATAAAACTTCATGTATTTACGAAACTAATTCTTATATTTCTTTATAGTTATCTTGTAGTAACTATTTATTTAGAATATGAAAGTCCGAAAAGTCATTAATTTCTGAACATTTTCTAGTGTAAAATTATATATTTCTACATTACAACTAACAATTATGTCTTTAGTGTTCATATGGCACAGGATACATATAATATTTATATAAAAGAATAAATGATTAATTATTTTTTTAAATTTCTCTTCAGATAATAATCCATGCATTTTTAAATAATTACCGAAGTGTATTCATTGCTCATTCTATTTCCCACTATTACGTATATGCTAGATGCTTTCAAAATATTTACCTTTTTTATTATAGTAGTCAATGTAATTATTGCCAATCATATTTCTATTATGAAATATGTAATTAAGCATTTCAGCTTACTGCAAAAATATTTCTTTTTTTTTTTAATTTACAAGCATATTATAATTTTCGTACCTACACATTTCCTTCTTATTCATTTTTTGTTAAAAGTTATTCGATAAAATTTCATGTGTGTATTTTACCTCATTGTAACTATTAAGTTCCTTCTTGCTCGTTTGTTTAATTCATCCATATATGTCTAAACACATATATTATAAATGAATAATTAATGATTGATTATAATTTAATTTTAAAAGTTTAATTAAGTGAAAAGAAAATTAGAATTTCCAAGGATTTTACATTTAATCTGGGATGTAGTAAAATATATTACAAAAATGAAGTAGATATATAGATCTAATATTGCAAAATTAACGGCAGTTTCTTCTTAGTTTTTTTTTTTCCTTTTACATGTACTCATTTTTGAGGTACATGATTCCATTATTTTTTTGGTAATTAAAAACTTTTTTTTTGATGAATTAAGAATATACACGTTTATATGGAAAAGAAAACATCCTGATTAAAAATATAATTCCATATTCTTATAATGAAAGTTAATTTAATGAACAATTGTTATAATAATTATATATTTCCCTATTTAAATTATGACATAGAAAATTAGCTTTCATACTTATGAATTTTACAATGTAAAAGATACAATGCTTGCATGGAATTCCTGAGAAAAATTCTGTTAATAAAAATTGAATATAATAGTAATAAAAAAATTAATAATTCTTTATAACAAATTATATTTAAATATAATAATTAAAAATAAAGCTTTTTACATATACATAAATTGAGTGCGTGCAATTTAAATAGTATTCTTATGCATTAAATTTAAGAATATATTGTTAACATAGTAAATTTGTTACTTAAAAAACAAAATTTTAAATAGGTATTTAAAAATTAATTATTTTAATCATATTAAATAGTAAATAGATTAATATAAATCAACAGTTAATAATAAAAAGCTATAATTAATAAATAATTTATAATACAGTAAAATAGATATGCAAAAAATGGAAAATTAAGAAAAAATATGGTAACTTTTTTAATTAATGTATTTTCCTTAATATAAAATGTTGTAGATGAAAGGTAATAATATATGTTAAAGAAAAATTTTCCAAAATATTTTTGCGAATAAAAAAATAATTGTATGCAAATTATAATAATAAACTTATAACAATTTTATTATTTATATAACAAAAATAGTGTTTACATATCCTTAAAAAAAAGGAATATCCACTAATTAGTCATATCATATATTAATGTATGAAAGAAAATTTTAATAATTCTATAATATAATAATACTACTAAAAATTATCAGTTTTTTAATAACAACAATTTTTTAGAAACAACATTATATGTGCTAGTATATTATATGAAAAAAAATCCTCAATTGTAAAAAATATATTATTGTTACTCTTAACTTGTACAAGTACCTATTTGAATGATATATTTATGATACTAATTTTATGAAGAATTACTTATTTATTTCCTCATGTAAAGGCCCTTACAAATATATATTATAATAAAATATACAATGATATATGTTTTATATTTAGTTGTTGACATATGATAGAATAGCTTTTTTATCCATATTTTTATATTTCATAAATAAACAATGGTAAATTATAAGTTTTGCATTTACGAATTTTGTTGTTTATTTATATTTATTTTATTATAGTATTAATAATTAAGACAGGGAAAATTTATATTTGTAGCAATTTCATGATATTCATATACCAAAGTACACAATTTTCTTTAGCAAAATTTTCAATTATTTTATTTTAACAGTAAACAAAATTCAGAGGTCCTTTAAAATAACATCTTTAACATAACTACTATAATCCAATTCTTTAAATTGTGTACCGCGGTAAAAATTGAAAAATATATTGTATGCATTAAATTTTGTATAATATAATGTTCATTATTTAAAAAAATGCTAAGTTTATAATATTAAATTTAAAATTTTACTCCCATAAAAAATTTAATACATAAAAGCGTTAAAAGTGATAGATGCGGGAGAGAAAATATAAATACCTAATAGAATGATTTCATAAAAACATTAACATTATATAGATTGAAAAATTTTTAATGGTGAATACATACATTATCCTAAAATATTCTTTTTTTACGTGAGGTATTTCTCTAATTTTTATTATAATTTCCCTTTTCTTATTTATTATAAATATAAATAATCCACCTAATTTTCTTGGTATACAAACAAATATTGTAATATAATTAATAATAAATAATATGAAAAAAAACCTAATTCGTAAAATGCATGAATACTAAACGTAGTAAAAATATTTTTCTTATTATCATAATAAAAAAGGAGCATATATCTTATTTTTAACTAAGAATAAATGACAAAAAAAATACTTATACTAATTAAGTAGTATATTTACTTTTATTAAATGAAGGATATACTTTTAAAAAATCTATTTATATATTAATTTATTAAATATAACAGTGAATGCTTAATAATTATCCTATGAATATTAATGATTAACATTTTACATACGGAATTATATTATCATATCCATCTTACTAAGAATTTTAATTGAATACGATATTCTTACAAAAAAATTACATCTATTTGTTGTAATGTTTGAAATATAATAAAGAGATATTTTTATAACTAATATATATATACATAGTCATTATACAATGTAATCTAATCATTAAAGAGAAATAATAATATCTAGATATTTTATTATAAATGTATACAATACATTTTCCTACTTCTATTAACTTTATGAACTAGTGTAAATATGTAAACATGATATTAACCTTTGAAATTTGTCAAAATATGTATATTTACCTTAATTATATATATAATGTTTATGGCTATTTATTTTATTAACCTAATATTTCTATAATGAAATTTTAAACAAATTTTGTACAATTAAAATTTTATATGTGTTCTAATTTTTATAAATATTTACAAAATAATATTTAGTAAATTACTTGATTCAGAATATGATATATTAATAAAAGGTTATATAAATTTAATTTTATATGACAATAAAGATTAGACATCATATGATGCACTACAAATTGAAAAATGTTTTCAACGATTTATCATATGTCTTGAATATCGTTATAAAGAAATCCCTCTATTTCCTTATAAAGTAGTTCGAGAAAAAACTTCTATTAATTTAGATTACTGGATAGGTTACATTAATTATGATATTATATATATATATATATATATATATATAATATTACTGAACTCAATTATATTAGAAAATAGGCTGAATTATCGAATAGAATAAATTTTTCACAAAATGAAAAACTAGAATGCCTACGAAAACAGAATATATCCTAATGAAAATAATATAAAAAAAAAGTTAGTTGTTTTCTGTAGTAATGGAACTATATTATAAAAGAAATTATTATGCATACAAATGTAAATGTATGTTAAATATTCGTAGATTGAGTAAATAGGAAAGAAAAATCTTTAGAATCTAATGCGATAACATGAATAGGTTCTAGTAATACAGATAAACCCTATTATATTTATGATGATCCTTCAATGAACTACATAGAAAGAACATTTCCTACAATAAATTGTGATGCATGTACTACCCCCTAAATTAACATATTGCAATTTTCCATTTTGAAAAAATGTGTTCTGGCCTATTTTTGCAATCTGGAAATTTTTATTATTTCTTTCATTTTATATAATGTAAAATTATATTTCTATTTAAAAATAGTGATTATTAGAACACGATTATTTTAGTATATAATTATTAATTTATGTTTATTGAATAAACATGTTATAATATTTTGTAATTTTTTTTTATATCACAGTTTAGTCCATTTCGTCTTTTTTACAGAAGAAGTCTTAATAATGAAATTGTAACTGATATCTCTGACTCTAAAAATTCTAGAAAATTATTATAATCCTCAATATAAATAAAAACTGAAAATTTAAAAAATTAGAGAATTAATATAGCATATATCTCTGAATAATAATAATGATATAGGGATAAGTACTGATCGAATTAGTGCAAGATAATTATGCAATTATGAAAGCGTACATATATTTATTAATACTTTGAGAGAACAGGAAAAATTTTCGCTTTCGTAAGAATAAATCTGATCAAAGCACTGTTTTTCTTTAGTATAGCAATTATGGAACTTTTATATATTTTTTTTTTGCATACACCATAAGTAAAATAGATTTTAAATGTCATGGAACAACTATATTTTTCTTAATACAATATAGTCTTTCGTGATATATTTGTTATTGTAAGTTATCAGATATATATAAACATTATATTAGTGCATATATAATAGTATAATATTCAAAGGGAAGAAAAAAAAATATATATATTTTTATATAATCTCTAAATAAATACAGATATAGCATCTATTTTGTGTTATTCATTTTATTGTAGATAAGAAAAAATAACAATATATTTCAATGCTTTGTTCATCCCAGAAGTAATAATAATATAATTAATTATATCACCATTAATATTCTATTTTTTTAAACTTTTTTTATTTTATAGAAATTGTAATATGCGCAAGTAAAATTTTATTTTCATAAAAGTTCATTAATTATTTTTCTTCACTTTGAATAAATTAAAAATCCAGTGAAAAATGATAAAGATAAAAAGACAATAGAATTATTCCACAAAAATAATTATCAATATATACATTGCCCATGAAAATATACAATAAATTTTATAAATTATTCCTTTGCAAAATATTCATTATTTCAAGATATAATATACATATTGGGATTAAATAGCAAAACGCAAATATATATTTGTTGAAACAAATGCTAGAACTAATAATTAGAAGGTTTTTATCGTTTCATATAAATATCAAAATTATAATAGAATATTTGGAAAATTTTATATTTCCTCCAAAATTAGAAAAAAAGTAAGACAGAATCAACAAGGTAATTATATCATAAAGAAATATTAGAAATAATTAAATAATTAAAATATAGCAATACTTTTACAATGATATTATTATTAAAAAGAATTATTACGTTCCAACTCCAGATTAAATTATTATATGAATCTAATAGCCAAAACACCTTGAAAAACCATTCACAGTGTGACATATTGACGAATAAGAAATAATTAAATTATGTTAATATGAATTATTCTTATCATATATATATTTAACAGTTCATTTTTATTTTTTTATCAATTAAAATTTTTTTTTATTAAATATGTATTTTTACGCATTGTTATCTCTAATGATATAAAATAGCATTTGTCCATTATTAATAAAAATAAAAAAATAATATATTAAAAGAATGAGATAAATGAAAAAAATGTTATAAATTATTTTTCTTAGCATATAAATATGTCCTAAGACTATATTATATTTGTCTAAATTCTTAATCACTTGTCTTAAAAATTATTCTGCGTTTCATTTCTTTTGCTTTATTTTATGTAAAAATAGTTATAATAGAATTATTCGCATAAAATTGTGAAAGAATATATTTAAATATATAATGAATATGAATGGATTTGCGTGTAAAAATATAAGAATATTTGCGTAATGTTTCTAATTAGAAATTATTAATCTTAAATTTTATTGTAAAAAATAGGAATTTTAAAATATACTAGATATATTACAGGAAAATAAAAAGTATAGATCTATATAATATCGTAGGTATTAGCCTACATTAAACAGAAGTATTTCGTTTCTATTATTTATTTTTAAAAAATTATTTTATATGGATTTTTAAATATTTCCCTTGAAAAAAAGGCATTTTACATTTCATCAAGTAAATACAGCATTTCTCCTATAGAAGTACAGTACAAATAATATAAATTTTTTTTTCTAAGTTGTTTATTAAAATGAGCAGACACAACATATATTATATTAGTGAATCGCTTTCATTAGTATTTTTCTATATTTACTTTGATGACTTTTTTAAATATTACTTTTTTCTATTTAAGAATAAAAATACAATTTTGTACTTTTTTTTTTTTAATAAATAAATACCTCCTTTTTTTTAGATGTTCTAGAGAACACAAATTTCATTAATATGCATCATTTCAAATTAATCATGAAGCAAAAATTTGAGGTATTCTTAATAATTATAAATAATTTTTCACAAAAATGAGATAGTAATAATTCCATTATATATTCTAATTTAATTATTTTTTTATTAATGTGTAATTTCATTTAATTCTTTATTACATCTTACATTTAATGTTTGTATAATGATAACAAAGCATTAAAATTTTAACTCTCAATTTATATTTATAATTTATTTAGTTATTTTGTGTTGTTATTCAAAAAATATTCATAACCAAAAAGACTAAGTATAAACTTAATAGAAATAAAATTATCCCCCATTTAATGTAACATATTAATTTATTCTTTAAAATTATTTTAAAGATTTCATTATTGTTTACCACAAATAAAAATTTTATTTTTTGCAGTCATTTAAATAAACACAATGTTTGTTACAATGTTTTGCAACAAGATAAAATAATTATATTTAAATAATTTACACGCAGTAATGGAAATATAAAATAAATGGAGTAATATTATATTATGTTTTTTTTTTTTTTTTTCATGCTTTCGTGTGAATGCAGTATATTTAAATGTTTTCATGTCATGATGTATTTTTATGAAAATAATAATTTGTAAAATAATATACATTTCTATAAAAAATATTGTTCTTAATATAATTAACTAAAATAAAATTTTCAAAATAACAAATCATTCTAAATAATAAATAAATACTATTTTATAATTATGTATGTTTTAACAATGATATTGTATAAAATATAGAAGTAGAGATAATAAAGCAATGAACATTACAATACGCAGATATTTTTATATACTCTTCATATATTGAGTCTCTCTGCATAATTACAAATCTTATTATAATGTATCAGTGAACATAGGCTTATTGTAATACTATTAATGCATAAAATGTTGTTAATATTAAAGATATATTAGTATTAATAAAAACATTAGCAAATAAAAGTTATTTTATGTAATAATAGTATATAAAAAACATTTTAAAATGATCTAATTCATTCATAAATAAATACAATTCTATACTAATATATTTTAAAGCAGATGGAGCTAATTGAGCACTATATTTCATTTATTCACTTATATGATTATGATATAAAAAGTATTACCATTAATTCTTACTGATATATCTAAAAATTAATGTAAAAAAAAAATTAAACAACATAAAGATAAAATATGAGACTACTGAAATATTGATAAAAAACATATAGTTAAAACAAATTTGCCATATTTGAACTTTCACACCTATTTTTTACACAATGTAATGGATTATATGTATTAATGCATCATTATGCTCTAAATATTATTATCTTCTCGTTACAATTATAAAAGAAAAATAAAACATAACGCAATATAAATATATTTGTTAATGCTCAAAATATAATACTGTAAAATTTATGTATTTTTCTGTAAAAAGTTATCTGTTAAAAATAAGGTTGGCATATAATGTAATTCCCTTTGAACCCTTTTTTATACGTACTATGTATATAATTTGTCATTACTGTTCTTGCTGTTCTTCTTATATATATACATTTTTAATAAATGAAAAATAATTATTAGTATATCTAATAAATTCAATGTAGTAATAATAAAAATACAATTGTCGAAAATGATATGATGTTAGGATGTGCAGTATGTCAAGTAAATATTAGAGTGCTTAAAATATAGCATTATTAAAAAGATAAATTATAATTAACACCATTTTTTGAATAAGAATAAAAATCATATATTACTTTTTTATAATTTATATATATGTAAATTAATTCGTTAAATTTACATATGCTAAAAAATGAATCTATGCAGTTCATTGCGCAAATTATAAAGCAGAGTAAGTAATTAAATTAAAGAATACGCCTTTAAACGTTTTACAATAATTAACCCTCTAGAAGAAATAAACAATTATCTAATCATAAAAAGAATATTTATTTGATAATTTATCCTTAAAATAAATGGTAAAACTGAACTGTTATTGTAAAAATTGTCATAAATACATATATTCATATATATAAATAACTTTTTGTATTATTAATAATAATGTAAATACAGCGATGCAATAATTATATAAATAACATTTTTCAAAAATCCTTATCTTATATTTTTACATAAATGTTTACTGCAATTTATAGTATGTATATTTTTTCAAAATAATGCATAATAACTACATATGACAAGGTAATTTATACAGAAAAAATCACGAATCTTGATAACTAAAAATTATTATTGATAATCAAAAATAAACTGAAAATAGTATATAATATATCAATACCTTCTGAGTGGTTATCTTTCGTGAATTATAATTTGTGCATATGGAAACATTGCTATTTCTTCTTATTGACATACATACGCTTAAGTGAATCCTTAAAAATGACAAATAGTGTACAATTTCCATTAAAATCATCATTTGTATTCTTATATTTAATTTTTCGCTTATTAATATATGATTGAAAATTATTGCCTGTTTATGTACTTTTATTATTTGTACAATCTATAATATCCATTTAATTTTCAGAAATGCCATATAAAAGAGTTAATATCGGTTAAATATGATGCTATGCTAAATAGTCCAGTTGATAATTGCAAATTTTGCTCTTATTGTGAAGATGAAAATATCACGTTGAGAAATCAATTTTGGTTTAAAAGTTTTTGCTACCAATTTGCTAGAAATGTACAAACTGTATATGAGATAATTGGGCCTACACCGAGCTTAAAGGAAAAAAGATGTAACGATTTGATCTATTGGATGTATGACAGAGTTATTAATACGCATAAACAAAATTATTTATCACAAAAACAATGGAACACTGTTGGTGATATTCTAAAAGTATGGAATGATATTAATGATAAATCTGAATATAAAACGTATTCTCCAAAATGTGAAACTGCTTTTGATATGCTAGATTTTAATGAAAGATCTCAAAGAAAAATACTGGATGATTATTGTGAAAATTATGATTCCTTTGAAGAGCAATTAAAAAAAAATACCAAGTGTTGCAATACATATTATGATTACCTTAATAATCAAAAGAATATATATGAACTATCACTTAAAGTATGTCCTAATGGGGGTACTGCTAAGAATTATTGTCAAAATCTTTGTAAAGATAAGATCAACAATTATAAGAATCTCCTTGAGACATCCGCTTGTAATTCAACACGAAAAGAGCAAGAGAATAATAATTTTATTACTAAACAAAAATGCGAAGAAGAAAAGGATTTGAAGTTTCAAGAGGGTCTGAATTCTATGGTCTGTGATAATTCTTATCTCAATTTTTCAGATCATCGAGTTATTTTTTTAATTTTATCTACAGTATGGGGAATATTTCTGACATTGTTGTTTTTGTGTAAAGTACAAGTTATATATGAAAATATAATGACTACACATTAATTCATAGAATTTCTTTTCATTAAAAAATACATAATTGCAAAAAGGATTACATTTTAAAATTCATATTTCTATTTTTAACATATTAGATGTCACCTTTTGGGTCACGAATAAAAAATATCTTGCAAAAAAAAAAAAAAATACAAAATAACTTTGATGAAGAAAATGAGCACGAATTATTCTCTAATTATTCCGAAAATTTAAATGCAAATTTTAGTGACACAGAGTATAATATACCCTACAACTAAAATTGGAATTCTTCACGATGACATAATACATAATATTATTTAAATAAAGGTATTTATTATGAAAAAACATAAATATAAAAATTTCTTTAAAGTTATATAAATATCGTAAATTAAATGGTATACGCAAATTAATATTTCAAAAAGTAAAAATAAGAATGATAATTAAATATTTGTTCATTATAGTATAATGCAACAAATTAAATTCTAAGAATAGAATAACTAGACGAAATAATATTTAATTATTCTCTAACTATAGGTATAAAATTAATAATATAGAATAAACATAATATTAATGCAATTATTATTTTACATGAAAATATTAATATATATAATTTGTTTATACAAAGAAAAATTTAATTATAAAAAAATAGACTTAAACAGTAATTCATTAAGGCAATGAGAAGACCAGAGGGATATTTATTGCATGTGGTGAATAAAGAAATTTAGAAGGTAAAATTATGTATCTAACATTTTCAATATAAAAACATCACGTAAATCTAAAGCAAAATGTATTACCAAACTTCATAAATAATTAATGAAAATAATTAACTCGATAGATATGTCGATAAGGATGATTATATATAAAAATTCGCTGAACTTTTAATACAAATAAGTTAATGAATATTTTAACTAATATAATAAAAGTGATCGCAATAAAGGTAATATTACACCAATAGTTTATATTGTCGAAGAAAACATAAAATAATTTTATGTTTTTTTTTTAAAGTTACCATTAAATTAGTACCAGGTTTAGATCTTTTTAGATACAAAAAAAAATTTTCCTTGGTAGAAGACATTGAGAAATATAATAATTTAAAAGAGTAATAAAAAATTAAATAATAATAAAATAAGAATTATATAATATTTAATTTGTAAATTATTACACTTATTATTTAATAAAATAGTAACAGATACTTTAGGAATTTATAAACATTAATATGAAAATGAAATATGTTGCATATTTTGAATTTTCGAATAAGTGGAAAATTAATATATCCGGAAAATATACATAAAAAAAATAATTTTCCATTCTAAAATAAAAAAATACAATTTGAAATATTTCTTAACTATAAAATATATATTGCAGTATAATTAAATGTATAGTTAAAGTGTTCATTAATTAATATAGGGAGGGATAAAAACTAAAGAAGCTTAAATATGAATTTAACTAAATTGAATATATAACTTAATAAGATGCTCATGAATATATTGTATAATTTGTTTTGCACATATAAGTATTTAATTTTTAATTTATTTTTAACTAAAATATATGAGAAATATTGAAAACTCGTTCTTCAGAATTTTTTTTTATGATTTTATTTACATATATTTTCATTAAAGAACCATATCCACTGCACATATTTTATAAATAAGTATTAAGTATAATAAACTATAATATTTTACATTTTTTATATTATTTTTAATATATATGAAGATACATCCTTAATATAAATATAAATACAACAATTTTAGCCATAGTAACTCATTTTATTTATAAGTATTTTATTGGATAGCACTTAAACTAAAAATGTATTTCTGTTTTTTAAAAACTGAAAAAATGTTAAAGAATTATTCTTATGCACTTTTTCATCTCTTATTTCGTTATGGTATATCTTAAAATATATTCAGTGTATAATATTATGCCTAATTTTAAGGGATACAACAATCTATTATCGATATTGATGTATATAGGGCATTATTATATATTTTTTGAGTAATAGAATTAATATATAATATATAATAACTCTTATATTTAATAAATTAATATATTCCCTTTTTAGTTAGCTATATATATATGGAAATAGATGTTAAATATATTTTTTTTTGCATGGAAAATACTTCGCACATTATGCCTTAAATAATGATAAAAGAACTCAATCTATTTAATATTACTTATTTAATTATTAAATTTTGTATCATTCCTATATATAATTAAATAATGATAGACTATTATATATCTTGATTATGATTAAACATTGTACTTCCTTTTTTAATTTATAAAGGGTAAATTTTTTATTATTATTAACAAATAATTTTGATGTTATAAATATGATCTCGTGATATTTATTCTATATAAGGTGTCAATAATATGCCATAATAAGGTGTTACTACAATAGTGGTTTATAAGGATTATAGAATTATGAGACAATTATTTGCAAAAAATATTTAATTAAAGAAAGTAAATATAATATGTTACAATTATTACGTATAATATACTAAAAAATATATTTTTTAATTATTAAACAAATTTATAATGCACATAATTGTGGTCTATTATTTATTATATAATTAGCTAAAGACTAAAATAATAATTCCGTGATCATAAATTCTTATAATTATTATTTTCATGTGAAATTACTGATAGAAAAATATGTATCCTCTTAAAAGGTAGTGCAATATTACTATGAAAAAATAAAAAAGAATTAAATTTTATTCAAAAATTATAGAAATTCATTAAAATTATTTTAATGAAAACATTTTTCATTTTATTAACATATTATGTAAGAAAATGCGCATAACACATTAACTATTAATTTATTTTATTATAATTAAATGTATTGCTGCATTTTACCTTTTTGCAATAGCACTTATATTTATATGAATTCCGTTATAATTATACATATTTCGAAGAAAGAATATAGTATAAAAATTATAATTCATGTGTACATCCTTTAATAATTACTACATATATATTTTCCCATAATATTTATTTCATATTTCTTCTCACATTCATTTAGTAATGGATTTATTTTTTATCGTATCTTTTCATATTTTTATTTTTTCTCTTTTACAAATATATTTGTAATATATATGATGTAACTTCTGCTTTATATTATTACAGGAACTCTATATATTACCATTGTTACATTAATACATTATCTATTATGTAATACTTTTATTTTTGTCCACGTTCCACTACTATATGTATTCCTATTATTCCAATTTAAATGCTGATTTCTAGTGGTATAATTATTTCAAAATAATAACATTATTGAAAGAAGTATAATTATTTATTATACATGTACATTTAATGTTAATGTGAATTCATCGATATTTAAATATAATTATAATCCATATTGAATTCATTTTTGATATATTTATACGGACTTCAAACTTTTGTACAATTCTGTATGCTTCTGTCTTATATATATTTGCAGATTTTCCACTTTTTTTTAACATTTCTATGATTCTTTATATTAAATAAATGTGAGTAATGGGGAAAAAATACTATAGGATTGCATGTTTCTTAATTTTTGTATTTGTGTGTATTCAACAATAAATATATTATTACAAATATTATAATATATATATAAATTTAAAGTCATTATATTTATATTTTTTCTTAATTTTCATTACTATATTGAAGTAATTATGTATTCATAATTATTCACACAACATTATGTACATTTATATACTCTTTGGCATTTTTCATGAATATTTTTATATATTTACAGTATTTTTCTCTTCTTCAATTTTATATATGCATAAGTACCAAATATGATATTATAATTTTTTTTCAACAGTGGAGAAAAAAATTACCATCTAATAATATGGAAAAACTTTTATAAATTTTATAAGATCCAATATGCCTAATAAATACATATTTTATATGATTTATTATGTATTACTGCTCACTTTATTATATTTTTCTACCACTACTAAATTAACAGTTTAATGCTATACAATGTTTATATCGTTTCACATTACATAAGACTTCTAATATTTTTAAATTATGTTACAACTTTTCATATTCATATTATTTTCATTACGTAATACATATGTAACTTTGTTTCATATTATATTACTTAAATACATTAATTCTTAGTTATATACATGTTTATTTCTTAATTTGTCCTATATATTGGGTAATTATTTATGTAGATAATATTTATTTTTTTATAAAATTTATTAAATGGACTTACAATACTTATGTAATGTAATTATAGAAATTCTTTGTATTCTATATTTAAACTTTTCAACTTCCTTTCTATGTATTCTTATTATGCCATAAAAAATGATTATTTCACATATTGCTTTTAAATTGGTCATTGTTCCATTGATTAAAATTGTTTCTTTCCTTCTTTAAATTGTATATATATATATATATATTTAATTCGATGCTTTACATTTCTAACATTTAAGTGTTATTATTATCACATTCTTACTTGTAAATCATATTTCCCTTATATTATACTTTTAATTTTAATGTTCATTCCTTAAAAAGTTTTAAATTATAATATTCATGGATTACATTAATGAACAATGTGAAGTGCTATTTGTTGTTTTAAGTACTATGGTAATCTTCTGCAGAATTATAGTGAATATAAATTTTTCTATTATTCGAATTTTCCTCAGAATTTGTATTAGATATTCCTAATAAATTTTGTAAAATTTTTACTTTTTTATGTACATAAATATTGAATTGAGATCCAAAAGAACTAAACTATCATATAAAAGAAACAATTATAAAACGTTTAAAAAGTGTGTGCGTTATAGTATTCATTTTTTTTTTTTTTTATAGTTAATTAGGAATGTTTTCCAAGAATAATATTAATTTTTAATGGTAATTTATAAAATTACCTTATATAGAAGAAAAAAAATAATAATCAATACTCCTAAAAGTGTTAAAAAAACTGAAATAGCTGTCTTTGACGAAGATGTAGGAGTACATTCATAAGTAGTAGGTGTTCTCGCACACCATTTTTCACGATCAGAGTCCTTATACAATAAAAGCCATAATTTTTCGATATACTTTTCCCATAATGTTAAACTATCACACTTAGTTCCATCTGCGGTATAAGTAAACATTTTATTGTTTAGCCATTCATTCAAATATTCACAATAGCTAACATCTGTATGAATTTTGTGCATTAGATGTGAATTGTTATAACTTCCCTCAAGAAAACACGCAATCTGATATAAAGAAGAGTCTTCATTTTTCAGAGGTTCTAATAAATAATAGGATTCAGTAAATTCCTTAATTTCATATTTTTGTTCAAATGTTCGCATAATATCCTCTTTTCTGAATGCTGATGGCGCCTTAATATTAAAAAGAAAAAAATGAAATAAAAATACATATAAATTATGTCCAAAAAAGTAAACTTTTAATATGGAATTCAATTATAATTAACCATTATTAAGGAATTCTACTGAATGTTGATATACGAAGAAGAAAACATGAAATAATTTGTTAATTCTTATTTATGCTTAAGCATAAAATGTATATATATCCCATTACTTAATATATTACATAGTATATAAAATATTAAAATACAATCATTTTCGTGCATATATTTTTTATTAAATTATTATGGACAAAAAAATAAATATAATGGCTTTTATTTATTCTTGTTATTTCTAGTTCAAACAAATAAAAAATAATTATCTTTAAATTATTATTAAGTAAATATAAATATAGATATAAACTTTATTAGCTGTTATAAAATATATGTTCCGGAAGAAATTACTATATATATGAATAATAAAATATGATACAATATATACTCAATTTTACCATTTATGATTTATATTTCATACAGTGTTTCTAAAAAAATTATTTTTTATAATTCAAATGATTATACTTCTTTTTTTCTTCCTTTACAATATGAACGAAATAAAATTATAATAGAGAATATATATATTTGTTTTGAAAAATATAAATTCCATGTCGAAAAAAAAATTTTTTAATTACACATATTTGTTATATAGTCAAACATATGCGTAATATAAATAATAATAATAGGAATAGGGAATATAATGATTAATATAAATTTCATTTTCATTAATTGCGCATAATTCAAAAAAATAATTAACGTAATTTTCATCTCTCTTATATCTATATAATGTAAATCTAGAATGTATATTATTCTTTTATTTCATGCAATATTTTATTGTAATATACATGCATTCTTTTTATCTATGTATTCATTAATATATATAAAATATGCACAAGAATTGTAAATATTCATAATAAAGAAAAGTTATGAGCAATATTTAAAATAATAGATAAATAATATAGAATATAGAAAAAAAAAGGGCAAAAAAAGAGCATATATTTAATTATATATTTGTACAATACCTATATCTAAATTGTATTCATATATATAACGAAATATGCATTTTTTCTTTATTTTGCAATAATATAAAAGGATATAATCTTAATTATATTTATTTTTCCCTATATTTTTTTTATATAATATTTACACTTTTTCTCTTTTAATTATTATTACATGCAGTATTAAACATATTTTATTTTTATTATGCATTATATATCTTATGATGTATTTTGTTTTCTGAAGAAGCAAATATATATAAAATATCTATATCTCAATTTTGTGTCATTAAAAATTTATGCAAACTATTATAAAATATTTTTATTTATTAATGCATATATTTATTATGAGAAGAATGCTATTTATAAATTAAAGGAATTAATAATTGAAGCTTTTATGTGATTTTATATGAATAAACGTAAAGTACATATGAATTCTTCCTCTATACGTATAGTGCAGATATTTATTTAATTCATATTCTAAATAGTTTTAGAAATATATTTATGTTTTTTTTATTATTATAATTCTCTATTTTAATTTTTCACTGATCATTATATGCCTAATTTATTACAATGTTAAATTCATTTATCAATGTTAATAAAATTATATTTATGAATATTATTTATCTTATTTACTACAGGGAATACCCTTCTTTTCTTATTAACTTTTTTTGTTATTTATATGTGAATAATTCATACTCTTTTAATTAAATTTTTATAAGGAATTATTTATTTTATTTATGCATGCAGCATTTTTTATTAACCTTTATATTGTTCTATGTCATACTATGGTATATTAATTCTATTGAACATCAAAACTTTTTTAATTTTTACAATATATGGAATGTTTAGAAAATTTAATATAATGAATGCTAAATTATAATTTTTTTAAACAACATATTTTTAAGTATTTCTTATTTTCTTGTTTAAATATTGCATGCTGATTTTATTCTGTAAAATACATGTATTTTGTTATGAATAATTATAGTGAATTCAATAATTCAACATTTCTGCTAACATTTTGTGTCTTCAAAGCAATATTTATTATAATTTTAATTAATTTTTCATTAATCAAGTACTTTTTCAAAATATATATAATCATATATATTGCTTTCTTGAAATATCGCTCATATATACATTTTATTTTTGTCACATAGCAGAATTTCCAATAAAGTTATTTTCTTAAATATAATTTTATAGTGTGACTTTATTACATTTTACATAAGTAATAGAAAGTACTGAAGACTGAATTCTTATGCTTATACTCCTCTAAATTCATTACATGCCTAAGTCAATAAATTTATGTTACTTAAAAAATAAAAATATACATAGCGCTTTTAGTGCATGCATTAATCTGGTTTATTATATTAGTCTAAAAGAAAAAAAGTACATATTATGATATAGATAAAAAAATAATAATGATAAATGAAAAAATACTTTTCTCATAAACTACCATAATGAAAAAACACTAATAATTTGAATAAAATATTTTAAATTTTAATATAATATATATTCTCTTTTTTGTAATTATATATAAATGAAATGATACTTATGCAAATTATTCATAATTTAAAAAGGAATATTGTTAATAAAGAAAAAATATCGTATTTAATATTTTAAAAATGAACAAAATGTTACTTATGTAATTATAGTAGTCATATTTTTTCTTTTTTTATTTTCTTCTTTGTATACTTTATATATATAAAAATAATGAATAAAGATAACATAGAAAAATTGTTTGAATAATACTGATAAATGAGATTAAATAATTTATTTGTAAAAATTTTAATTCTTTTAAATATACATGTAAAGCTTTGAATTTTCATTAAATAAATGCTAATTTAGACTTAACACATAAAGCATGATAATCATTATAAAAGATGAAAAAGATTTTAGTAGATCTACTTAATTTTTTTCATTACTAAATATATATATATATGATTTACTGTATTATACTTATATTAATATATACATTTTGTTCATTTAATGACAATAAAAGTAATTTCTTTAAATATACTCTTAATAATTAATAGTTCATAGTACATATTTTTTAATTGATAAAATTCAGTGTTAAAAATTTTCAATTCCTTTTTATGCGTTAATATGCCTTTACTTTTTGTACAAATAATTTTTATCAATCTAGGTATTATTTGAAAAAATTTATAGCTTTTTTATTTTACGTTTATTTATATAATTTATGGTTATATGGTAAGTGAAAAAATCTGATTATGTCATCGTCATCTTAATATTTATCTTTTATAATAATTCATAATTCAATTATTAAATATTTTATATATTAACATGCATTATTTTGTTCTTAATGTATTATGTATTAGTAAATTAACATTACCTGTTTATATAAATATTTTATTCCATATTAAATTTAATTGTCACATTAAATATACTTTTCTTAGATTATTTACATAAATTTTTTCCTTGAAAAAATAAAATTTCATTTAAATGAAATATTAATGGTACTTATCTTCTGCATTCATGTTTGGAATGTTGATTGTCATTTTACTGCCTATTACCTAGAGGTATGTAACCTATATGGCGTTCATTACTGTACGAATTCTTATCCATTTGATCAAATGACACGTCTAATGTTTCCTGCTCTAATTCTTCATCTATGTTAATTTTATTTATTTTTCTCCTTAGTAAAATACTATGTAACCACGATCCAACAGGACTAAACTGATGAAGGAGTGAACAATATATATTATATTTATATTTATATTATAATTCCTTATATTCAATAATAATAAGAAAATTATATTATTGTACAATATATAACGATTTTTATGTAATAATTGTACTAACTTTATAAAAAATGAATAACAAAAATACAATTCCAAGGAATGGAAAAGCAATTGCCATCGCCTTATGTGAACCTGAACTACAAGATTCTGGTTCTGGACTACTTAACATAGAACTTTGCAGACTTGTTAATTGTGTATCCCTATCATTTATTTTTGCAATACATGCTTCTATGTTTGTTTCTGGTGCACACAATGTTGAAATTTTCTCAAGTACATTAGCTGTTTCTGGAGTAAATACTTCATTACATGTGAATTTCCATAATTTATCTTGAGGATAAACCTTCTTAATATCATCTAATGCAATACAATATTTATTATGTTTTTTCTCCTGTAATGTACATTCTTGCTTAATTTGCTTGTATAGATTAGTACTATTTTCAATATAATTATGAATATCCTTGGTGCATGCTTTCTTATTTTTATCATAATGAAATTCAATCATTTGATAGTTTAAAGCATAATCATACATTCTTTTCGTTTTATTGTAATCATCTTCATTACTATCTATGAATTCAATAAATTCTTCATTGCATTTTGCTCCACCTTTTTTAAATTCCTCCCAAAATTTTAGAATACCAAGTTTAATCTTAGCAGAATCTACTTCATAATTTTTCAATCGATCATATACCCACAAATTCAAGTACTTACAACGATAGTCATAGAATAAATCAAAAAATGTTAATTTGTCATAATTATTTAAATTCCCCGTAACTTTCATACAAAAATCATAAATTGCAGTACTTGTTATATCCTGATCTAATTTTTTACATTCTAAATATTTTCCATTATCACTGAACTTATTATCCAACGTTTTATAACGTTTGTTTGAAGTTAATTCATCTATTTTATCATACTGAAACTTAAGATGTAAGTTAAGTTATACAAATATGTAAATATGCATTTTCAAGAATGAATTTATAGACATATATATATAATAAATTATTTAGAATTAAAGATATATAAAGCATAATTATAATAAGAAATATTATATACTGTGAAAGCCATTCTACAAGGATTCTATGAATTCTCTTTATTTTTATAGGATAAAATAATAATTCTTCGTAATAAGATATTATATGTAAATAAAATAGCATAAAAAATGTATATATATCTTATATAAGTATATATAAATTTAAATTAATAATAATAAATATATTCTAGTACCATATAATGATGCTTTTATATGGATGTGAACTTCTAATGCTTTATGTTTATTACTTCATAATTTAAATTATTAACAACAAAAAATAACACTAAATTTACTATATAATAAATATTATAATATGAAAGAAATGATTTGCATAATATTTCATTTAATTATGTTTTTAATTATTCATTTTACATTATTTCTATCAAAAAAAATTGTTTTCTCTAAAACAAATTTTCATTTTATTATTTACACAAATTTACGTTCTTCATTGACTACTATGAAAAAGAAAAAATTCGTTTGTTATATAAATTATTCTTTGCTTCTACAAATGTTTTCTACAAATATAAATGGCAATTTGCTGAAATATATATAATTATTTTTATTAAATAAAATATGAAATATATAAAATATGCTTAATATGTGAATTTCATAATATGTTATTTTCAAAGATAATAAAAAAAATTCGTTAATATTTATTATTTAGTATATATTTCAATATGAATTTCTCTTAGTTTACACTATCTACTAAGATATCTCTCTATTATATACTTCTTGTTTATTCATTAATGTACATCATAAATTTTATTTATTATATATATTTATAACTATAGTGTAGTTATTAATATGTTTATGCATATAACTTTATTGTTAAATGTATCATTCTTGAATTAATATTGAATTTGTTATCATGTTATACTGTGAATAAGTAATTTTATGAATTTTAATTTCAAATTTCTTGAATTAACATAAATATGATTAAACATTTTTGCAAGTGTATGATTAAATAAGTATTATAAAAATATCATATAAGTTACACTTCTATTAAGGAATAAAAAATAGTTATTAAGAAAATAGTTTTCATAATAATTTAAGCATTAGTTAAAACAGATATCTCTCGTATTGGTAATTTATTTTTTATGTCTCTCTATCTTACCTAGTTCTTATATCGAATTTTCTCTTTCACTCTACTTATGTATATTTGTAATTATAATATATGAAATAAATATAAATAAGAAATATATGTTTTCACTTAATATAACAGTTTATTATAAATATTTTTTTTAATGCAGATATGTATAGCACATATATAAATTACATTCATTATGAATTTTCATAAATATAGAATTATTTTTGTGTATTAGATTGGATTTTTTTATATTTATTGATATTTTATACGCGAATTATATTTAAATCATATTCTTCTTATTATCGTACCAAAATTAATAATATACATTTGTAAACATAAAAATTAAGAAAAGATTATTATTATTTTAATTAATAACTCATGCAAGGATATTGTAGATTAAATATGTAAGTCTTGTATATCTTACGATTTTTGCATGCGCTAAATTATAATATAATGTATAGTTACTTTTAAAAAATTAATAATGGAAAACAATGAAAACTGCTTTAAAAAAAATTAAAATAACAATACTTATATAATTTAAATACTATCTATGTACAATATTATTTTTAATTTCTATTAATTTTTTTATTTAACCTTGCTTAATAATATTTTATTATGTAAATTGCTATTGAGAAAACGTACATTATTTTTGTATTATATTTTAATATTAATGCTTTATAGAAATAAGAATAATATTAACTCATTTAATGGAATATTTTTAATTTATATTTATTTTTTACATATTATTAATAAAGCATTTTGTTTTTCGTTAGTATATAATTCTTTGTGTGCTCGGAGGGATCTTAAGAATTATTGGATTATTTAAAAAACAAAAATTATATTATTTTATATTTTTAATTTGTTTACAATGGAATATTTTTATTCATAATGCTCCATCATTTATTTTTAGTTAATATGAAATATACATGGAAAACATTATTTTATCACTGAAAATATTTAATCTGTATATTATTGCATGCATGCAAGAATAACATATGTGAATGTATTAATTATTTAAAAGTTCTTATGTTTTTTGAAGAAGTATATACATTTCTTTTCTTTTTTCTCCTTGTTTCTTTAAAAAAATTACAATTATATATAAAAAAAAAACATTATAAAAGTGAATATTTATAGTTATTATGTATATATTTTTCTTTCCTGTTATATATTAAGCATAACAAGAATATTTTTACATGGTGCTAAATGAATATTCAAATTTTGGCACCTTAAGGATTTATTAATTTTATTAACAAAAGTAAAATCCCTAAAAAGTATGGTTTGCATCCTTTTTTATAAATGATTTAAATTTCTATCATTAGCCAAAGTTTATAACAGGCATATTACATTTATATTCAACATTACAACGATAATATCCTTTGTCTGTAACATAAACATTAAAGAAATCATTATGTATCTTATAATTAAGTTATAATTAAATTATTATTCTCTTTTATAATTATAATAACATGCCTTTCTTTAATAAATATGAATAAAATTCAGTCTATATTATATGCTCTGAAAAAGTGAACATAATATATATAGCGTTTCACTACACTAATTTGTTTTATATACTCTTATAATTATGATAATTCTTTTTTTTTTCTTTTGAAATATATTTTACTAGCGAAAATGGTAATAGCAGCATAATACATATGAAATTTCATAGTTAATAAATTACAAGGAAAAAGAACAATAAAAAAAGGAATAAACAATAAACAAAACATAAAAAAATTATAAATTATAATTATTTTACATAAAATAAAACAACTAAATCAATATATATATATATATTCATATACCATTACATCTAATTAATATGAATAATAATTTAATAGATATTTCTCTCAATCTAGTAATAAGTAAATTTTCATTTCTT
>FLRD01000945.1:0-13478 GCA_900088485.1 Plasmodium ovale wallikeri
AACTAATTTATCCATATTATTACTTAATATATCTATTGTACAATATCTTACATATAAAGCTTATAATCACAAGACAAACATTAAATAGCTAATAAAATATTATTAATGTTAAAAATATATAAAATAATTACTAGAATAACGAATAAGTGCGAATTTTATTATGGAAATATAATAAAAATAGCATATGCATTTTTCTAAATGTATATAATAAAATTTTTAATGATTTAGCAAAAATAGTTAATAAATTAACACACCTATAATAATAGTCTGTATAGTACAAATAAAGGCAAAGGGAAAAAATATATATAATGTATGAAAAAATATATTTATGTAATTTAAATAAATAATAAATAACTTATAATTAAGAAATATTATTACGTTCATGTTTATAATATGCACTAATAAAAAGTGTTTTAAGCGTTTATAAAAATTATAAGCAACAAAATGCATGTAATAAATGTAATTAAAGCAATTAATAAAATAAAACATTATGTATTAATATAAAAGGAAAATTTTCATTAGCAATAATAGAAAAAAAATGTAAGTACAGTATTTAATATAAATATTAAGACAAGTTAAAAACTTATATTTGTTGTATAATCTAAATACTTATTTAACTATTTTACTATAAAATACATTTTATAATTAATTCTGAACCAAATAATTAAATTCATTCATTAATATGTGTTAAGTGTTATGAAGTATATAAATGAACTTATAAAATATATGAAGCTGATTAATAGTGTATACTTGTGAAAATTTATATAATCATAAATAAAAATATTAAATATTTTTTCATAAAATATTAAAATTTCACACATATAATTCTAAGAAATAACTAAAATATAAAAAAAGAATTATATCTATTGTATAATTCACAATGAAAGAGGATAGTCGTTTAATATATAATGTTAACGGAAATATGATGATGACTAATTTATATATATTATTAATAATTATGTAATTCTATATAAAAAAAAATAAGAAAATTATAGAAATATTTATTTATTTAGTAAATTTTATAATAAATTTAATCCTTAAATAAATTTTATTATAAACAAATTTCTTAGAAAATGTGTATCATAAATTATAATTTATTTTGTTATTCAACACTGAATATCATCAATTAATATAATGAAGTTCAGATAGGAGGGATATTAGTGAAATAACTGTAAAATATATAACATTATATCACATTATTTTTTATTATATAAGAAAAATAAAATAAATATTTTACATGTGCTTTTTAATATAATATAATATATATTATGTAAACATCTTAATACAATTCCATCAACATTTTAACCTATATAATTACGTAATTTTAAGAAAAGAAGTACTTAAATGGCAGATTCCACAAAAAAGAAAATATGAATTAAATTCTTTCATTTTTTTAATTTTATCGTAGAGCACACGTATATAATCCAGCTTTCATATTATTATACATTTGATTATAGTATAATTCATAGAATATACATGTTATATTAAAAGAGCATTCAGATATCATAAAATGAAATTTTTTTATTCCTATATATTTTACTTCCGAACATGAACTAAATCCAATTTTTATTTTAAAACGTATTTTCATCATAAAATAACACAATTCTATTTAAACTAAATATTTGTCGAAAACTTTTTCTGTCATATGAAAAAATAATATACTTTCAATTATTTAAATTATACCAAAAAAATAGTTAAAGAAATATATTTATAATTCAATATATGTGCTGTTTTAAAAATACATGTTCTCATGATATACAACAATTCTTATAATACATAATTTAAATCAAGTATTTTAATTTTAAAATAACATTTTCAAGTATTACAAGCTTATATCACCTTCTCCAAAATGATTCTTTATAAATTTCAAGATGAAAAATAACTATATATAATTCATTTTAACTTACAAGTGTATCCAGAAAAATATTTAAAAAAAATATAGATTTTATATATATATTTTTCAAACGTTATTTACTTTATTGTTTAATATATAAAAATATAATTACAGAAGTATCGTCTATTGTAAATTATAAAATATTGGTTTTAACATACAGCCGTATTATCTAATTGAAATGCTATAGAACTATTTTTATTTAAGATATTTTATAAAAAACAATTAATAATTCATTATTTCACAAAAAAAATTCATTTTATTCGTAACAATCATTTCTTGAGCCGCAATATCATAATGAACTTATGCAATTTTTATGTCTAATTTATATTAATATTTCATCCTTCTGTATATTATGCACTGTCACATTACATATATGAATACATACATTTAACATATTTAAGTTTTTAATTAATTATCCTATCTGAAAATAAAATGCCGGAAGCACAAGAAGAAGAATATGTAAATTATATATTTTTATTATAGGATATATTTACAGAACATTGTATCTAAATTCATGTATTCCAGAATATAATGAAATATTCATATTTCTACATATACACTTTTCAACTTATATATTATAGTGTTTATTTTTATTTTTAGTATGCTATTGTAAATGAACTTCCTGAACATGTAAATATTATTAATTGGGCAATAAATGATTATTTCTTAAGTTTCAACACAGAAATCTGTAAAAGGTTTATAATCGACCATTTTAATAGTAATGAGAAATATATAAATCCTTGTATAGGTATTGTTAAATATTCACATTACCTATTATACAAGGAACATGCTATTCATAATGAATCGTTGCAATGTAAAGGATTGAACTATTGGTTAAAAAATCAAATTAAAGATATTCAAGATAATGAATGCGATACATCAGAATTTTACGAAAAACTGAATTTACATGATCAGGCTAATTCCTATGGTATCAATAGATGCATGAAAGAAATGAAAGACATTAATGATGTTCTCTTTCAAAATTTACAAAAGATATATGATTTGCATGATAATCTTAATGAATATATGACTAAATATATGATAGAAGACGAAACTTGTTGCGAAAATGCTAGTACATGTGTTGACATATATGATAGTATCATAACTCAGTGCAAAACACAACCTAAAAGTTCCATGTGTAATGCATTAAAAAAATTTAAAGATGAATATAATGCACAAATGCAAAAAGATATTAAATGCATAAACGTAAAAAAAAAACTGTTATATCCAGAAAGGGAAGAAACCACAGTAGACAAACAAAGAGAAGGTGAAGCTCATGCTTTATCCTATAGACAATCCGAACAACAAGAAGAGGATCTAAGCCATACAGCATCTCCTGGATTAATCCCTACAAAATTCAACATAATAATAATTTCTGTTGTATCATTAGTAGTATCCATGATTTTATTCATTTTATATAAGGTTAATAAACTTTTATTTAAAGATGTAATTATTATAAAATTTTCCCTATTATTTTTAATAAGCTAAGTTTATTATCACAAAATAGTTATAATTTTCTATTTAAATTTATATTTTCATAGTTTACTACATTTCGGTCCATCCTAAAAAATTCAATACGCAAAACAAAATATATGTGGAAACACCAAAATGAAGAGTATAATGAACTTTTATTACAAGAACATGAATCAAAAAATACTGAATTCGGTGAAAGACTATACAGTATAGCTTATCATACATCATAATTTCCCAATGCATATATATAAAAAATAACATTTAGTTTAGTAAAAATAATTTGAAATGCTATAAATTTTTGTTCCACTGTAGCTTAATGCAAAGGAAAAAAAGCAAATTATATTTTTTATACATTTTATTAAAAATAATATACAAAAAATAGATTATACTTATACTGGAATACCAATTAATAATAATCATATAAAATAATGTTCTCCTGTCAATGATGCCATTTGATGAATGATAAAAAAGAACATAATATAAAAAATCTATAAACCATATTACATATATAGAAAATCTCCAAGAAAAAGGAAAAGGTAATAACAAAATTTAGAAATTTTATATATTATATTTACAGATGTCCTCATTCAGGAAAGGTAGAATATTCAGAAATAAAATATATAATAATAAATGATAAATATCATATTAATAACTTGTTATATAAAGCAAAGAAATATTTCAATAATTCTATAATAATACCATGAACACTTAATGCAATAGAAGAGAAACAATATATCAAATAATTACATTTTTTACACGATAAGTAAATCTTTTTAAAAAATAAAGAAAAATAATAATAATATTTGTTATACTACAAAGATAAATTTTCCGAAATACCATAAATTATCATAACATGATTAAATCTTCTTAAAAAAATTTTTAATATATATTGTAATTATAAAGGAAAGGAAGGTATTAGAGCAAGAATGATATAACAAAAATATTACAGCAATAGCATTATAAAGAGGCAGAACCATATAATATTTTTTATTGCATATTAAGATATTTTTTAATAAAATTATTTTTTATACTATGCACCAACATATTTATATATGCACATGTAAAAAATTATATAATAAAGAAAAACGATGCATATTCAAGTAAACTATCAGAATTTTTTTTTCTTTTTTTAATTTTAAGAAAAATAATGCATACAAAATATTTTAACTCTAAAGTACCTAATTAAGTTGTATAAATTATTTATTTATCACTAATAGATATTATTAGTGCTAGAATATTGCCATTTATATATTATATAGAGATAAATACAAATATAATTTTTTTGTATATATTTATCATTATTAATGTACAGATGAACTCATGAAAATACATAGAAAGAATTACCTATTTTTTTATTTCTTTTTTTCTGTATACTATATCCAACGTGTAGAAAGAATAAATAAATACTTACACTGTTGAAAAAGCTTTGTAAAAAAAGTAATGAAAATTATATGAAAAAAGATTAACCTAACTGTCTAAATGATATACTAATGTAAATATATACAAGTACAACAGCAGTATAAAAAAATGTAATAATTTTATGATTTTTGATTTGGTAATGTAAAGAATATACATTTTATAACAATATCTAGAGAGATGGAATAAAAATATTTTTTAAAAGTCTACAGAATAATTATTTTTAATTTAACATTTTCAAAATATTTAATTATACCACTAGTAAAAGATTAATATTTGAATGTATATTTTAACCATTGTAATTTGTTAAAACAATAAATATAAAAATATTCATACTTTTTCAAGAATTGTTATATATATATATAATATATAAAAGAATGCATACATTTAGATAATATATATAAGGTAGAAAAAAAGTTATTTCTCAAAAGAATATGGCAATAATTTGTATTTTCTTATTTTTTCCTTTAATTTATTGACAATTCCTAACATAATTATATATTTTTATCTAAAATAAATCTCTGATTAGATTCCACTCCTCCAAATTAACAATGTTGAAAATAATATATTGAAAATAAATTTATGCAAATATTTCGGGAAAATTACACGATCATTTATTAATAACGTTTTCTTTAATACATTTTCCATTTATTTTATGAACTTAAAATTGACTATATTTATAATAAGTTTACGTATCATCCTTATGTTCATATGTTAAATCATTTACAGATAGTACTGCAATTTATTTCCTTTACACTTTTTCAAACATTTAATTTCTACACCTTAGTAATTGTATTAATTGAATATACATTAAAAATTATTTATATTTTATTAAGAATAAAAACAAATCACCATTTTAAAATTTGAATTATAATTTTCATTCTCACAACACAAGATAATATATGTACAATAAAAACTATTTTGAAATATTCAAGAATAATATACCAAAACACATCTGCAAACATAGATTAAAGATTCTTTGATGCACATAATCATTATTAATTTCATCCAAGATAAACATATATTGGTTCTTATCGTATTAATATATTCTCTATTATCATGCTATTATCATTAAATTATACTGCATTCATTAATGTAATCGAATTATAAATATATTAAGTATAGAGTATTCACTTCTTACTGAAATAATAAGAAATATTTTTCTTTCATGAATTAATTATATAATCTAAAATATTGTATAATTATCATAAGTATAATTTTAATACTGAGTTACTTAGATAATATCCTATTTCTACTTTTGAATGAGTTAAAAATAAATATTTAATTATATTAACACACTCTATATGTATTTATTTTTAAATGAATTGGTTTTTATTAACAATATGGCATTTATATTTAATAAGAGTAATATTAACCAAATAAATATTACGTGTAATATTATTAAGCGTTTAAAAATTTAAGAACATATTCCTATTAAATAGCCGTAATACTAAAATCTATATTCACAAATAAAGCACACAATTGACAGAATACATTATTTTATAATTTAATAATATTAATAATAATTTAAGAGGAAATTTTTATATAAAACTTTTTTTATATAAATTTTGTGATATCTGATAATACAATATGCTATAATAAACTATGATGCGTATAAATATAAATATATATATATATATAAGAATTTTTTTTCATAAAAAATTAAAAGCTATATTATAAAAATAACAAATTCTTTAACAATGTGATAACAGAAAATTTTTATGTGAGGACATATCAATAGATATTCAATGTGAAAATTGTAACATACAATTACAAGATAACATGTGGCAATTCATAAACCATTAAATTAACATGTTTAATTATTTATATTGTATTATTGAAAAAAAAGGATAATTTAATATAAAAAAAATCAAATTTATAAATAAAATGAATATGCACAAGATTATTAATACTGTCCAATTCTTGTAGAATTATTGATATCATAAAATAAAAAAATATTGTGTGAAAAAACATAAGGATATAATTTACCATTTGTACTAAGGTGTTTTAAGAACATATATATATATATTTGTGTTATGTTTTTTTTTTTAAATTATATGTAATGTGTAATAATTAAAAATTTTCAAAATGACAATTATCATTTATTAATACATTTTTATGTTATATTTTGGTTAAATTCTTTTTAATGTTTTTTTTCATTATAATATAATTTGTCTATAAACATGGCTTTATCTTTTATAATGAATTTGAATCTTAAATAATAATTAAGGAATACCTTTTACTAGGAAAATTTGATTTATATTTTAATATAAATTATGAAAATTATAAGTAATACATAATATACAAATAGATTTTTGTCATTTTACATAGTCATATATCTATATAATCCCAATAATTCATAATTGAATTATTTAACATTTATCAAAACATACTAATGAATCTCAGCGGAAGAAACGAGATAAATGTGTATTTTAATTTATTTTTACAAATTAATATTCTTTCGAATATAATTATTATTTCATTATTTCTGAGTACAAAAAATATCTATTTATTCTTGTACTTTTCCTTGTGTATTATAATATATTTCGATATACTTTTTTGTTCTTAGTATAAAAACTTAGATAAATTATTTCAGAAGAGATATGCTATGAGTATTTCTAAACCAGCTGTTAAGGGTAATCCGGAAAATTTTAAGTCTTCCTGTGATACGATTTTTCAAGATCAGTATAAATCTAATACTACGTTTAATGAAGCATGTAGAACACTTTTAACATATTTATCAATAGCTCAATCTACTGGTTTGTTAACAGATAAGAATAATTCTTGTGGATATGCTAATTATTGGTTAAATAATAAAGTAAGGAATGAAAATGGAACATCTGACATACTACCAATTTCTTTACAATTTTTACCAGTTCTTCAAATGAGATTAGTAGTGGTGTTTACAATAAACATATATATGTTTTAACAGATATTGTGTTTACTGAAATGAAGATACTTTATGAATTTTATAATCAATTTAACAAATTTAAAGTAGCTATAACTACGGATTATAATGGATCGTGTAAAGAAGCTCAAAAATGTGCTACAATATATAAAGATAATGTAAGTTATTGTCATAATTATAATTCTAAATTCTGTTCACAATTATTTAAATATAGAAATGAACTTATGAATCTTCTGCAAGAAAAAGGAATGTGTGCCGAACAATAGGTCTTTATATCACAAATTGATAAATCTTTCGCAGATTCCTCATTGCAGAGTCTAAATGGATTAAGTTTACCTGTTATAATATCAATCACACTTATAGGAAGGTTTTTGGAGAATTTCTCCTAACTTTGTTTTTGTATAAGGTTAAAATGAGTTTCATTTAATAGTATAAACATATAAAGAAAATTTATATAATTCAATTTAAAAAAACTATTCTTATAATATGATAGTAGTGTTAATTTAATATATGTTCTCTTTTCTTTTTTTCTTATATTAGTTTAGCTCACTTGGTGCTTGGATAACTCCTCTAATTAGAAAAAAAAAAAAAAGTTTTCTTCGTAGATGAGGTTGTAGATCAATCAATATTCCATCATTTTGAATCTGATCAAAAAGTTTCCAATAACAGGGATTATAACATACCATACAATTTTGCAGAATATTAATAATCAGTATATAAAAATAAATAAAATATTGTTAATTATAAATAATATAATATCATAAAAAAATAAGAAAAAGAACGATTTTTTCAAGAAAAAATGCATGCATGTAATAATATCTTTAAGTGACAATATTTCAATAATAAGAACAATTGGTGTTCGTGTAAAAGGGAATAAATAAAAAAAAAAAATCTGTATTGAAATCTGAAATTGTGTTCAATTATTATATATAAAGTGAAAATATCAAAAATGTAAACAAAAAATGAACAATAATAATAGAATCTTACCAATACATCATGTAAGCAGCAAGGTAAAATATTGTTAAATATCTTATTTTTTCAAATTCATATAATTTCTCATGTTTAGAGTAGTAAATAATAAAAAAAAGTGTAAATAAATATTAACGTTGTTATCTAAGTAATGTATAATATACACTATAATTAAATAAATATGTACGTGCATTTATTAATTTGACAAAACGAAAAAAATACATGATGTAGAATAAATGACATAATTCAAGAAACAAAAAAATTTACCGAAAAAAAATTTTATCATCAATATGAAGTTTGCAATTAATACTATTTATGGTAATGATAAAAGAAGTTTAGATAACATGTTTTTATTAACACCAAATATATTTACAAAAATAAATATTTTTAATTAAATTAGTCTTTTTATAATAATGGTATATAGTAAGTACTGTTTTGTCACGTATACTATGCGTCAAATATGTTATTATATTTAGCACATATAACGCTAAATTCATATTTTAATTATTTTTGAGTTATAAAATATAATAATCATTATTTTATCACTTATTACATATTTTTCCCCCGTTTTAATGAAAGCAATAATATATATAAAATAGTAACATATGCACATAATAATATGTAATATTACTACAATTTTGTAATATGGAATTATTCTGAGGCAGCTAAAAAAGTATACTTCTAAGATATAATAGTTGAATATATTTCTATTTATTAAAATAAATATACACTTTTACTATTTTAATTACATATATTAAATAGCAAGTGTCTTCTTAAAGTTATGTCTTTTATGTAATAGATAAATAGAAAGTATATATGGTCTATTTAATTATAAGAACTTCTTTAATATATATTTTAAAAATATTCTATATATGTATATATTAATATATAAATAAAATATATATTTTATTCTTTTTAAAATATAATATGCATATTTTTTTTTCTTTACACTCTACTAAATTTATTCTAGTAAAAGCGTTTTATATATTTGTAAATGCTCATTATATTTTTTCATGAATGCATTATATTTTCATAAAATTTTATACAATTTCTAATTACTTTAATATAAGGCGAAGACACAAAATATCTATTTATTCTTATTTTAATAATTACTTTTTGAGTATCACAAATATTATGCATTATTATTCTCTTAAGTTCATCTTTAATGTATATATAACAATATTACGAAAATATATAGAAGCATTATATAATATTATTCATATATAGAGAATCTATTTTATCAATATAACAATGATAATTACGTGTTTTATTAACTATATATATTTTCATATTATAAAGTATATTATTAATTGTGTAAATTGATGATTTTTTTGACCCTGATTCATCGTACAACCGTTTATGCATGCTTATTGTGATTTCTAATGTAAAAAAAAGCATATTCTTTTGGATTCCACATGGAAATATGATGATTATACATTGATATAAATCATTTATACGTTTACATTTTATATAATACGAGTGAAAAAACGAAAAAAAAAAAAAAAAAAAACACATTCCTTTTTAATTTTTTATCTTCTAGTATCATTTAATAAATATATTTCTAATAAAAAGTGTATACTGCTCCCAATAAATTAATATTTATTTTGAAGAAAAAAATAAATATTATAAAAAAAGATATAACATAATGGTCAGTGAAATTAAATATGTTATAATTAAAATTTATTTAATATATCGAATAATTTGTAGGTATATAATTAGATAAAAATGAACCCCTATATAAAGAGAGAACTATATTATAATATCGCTAAATAACATTAATAATTTTTAGTAAAATAAAAATGATATATATCTTGTGTAAAAGAAAATATGTTTTGATAATTAATGCTCTTTTTAAATATAATATTTTTCTGTATACCATATCGAAAAAATTTATAAAAATGTATACTGTGTAACATTTAAACAGACTACTAAAAAATATAACCAATGAAAAAATTGAATAATGTAATAACATAACGATAATAATACACATTAAAATAAGTTTAATATTCGTTTCAATATATAACAATTGAAGTAATGATACTTTTTATGCAAAACATATTATAACCACAATTCTTTTTGTATTATATTATTGCACTTGATACTAAAGATAATATTATAAAAAATTGTTTTTCATGTATTTTTATCATAATATACATAACATATTTCTTTTCATACATACTATAAAAAAAATAACTTTGGGAAATAAAGAAATAAAATATGTATTCCATATTTTATCCTGTTAAAATTATATCATTAAATGTTAATAAAAAAATATTATAATTTTAACAATGTATTCTAAATTATTATATAATTACCACGCTTTGACATATAAATTATTAAATTTTATGCGTTCATCATCCAATAATCATAAAATACAATTATAAAAAATTATTATAACTGAAATAATAAACGTAGAGATAATAAGGAAATAAGGTAAAAATGAAATTAATAATTTTTGAAATGTATCATATAGGTGGCTAGTAAACGATTATATTATTACGATTTAATAATTTATAAATAATACAGTTACTATTTATTTTAAGTGCAATATTATTATTGCTTTCTTGTGAAAATACAAAACATAATTGGGAAATAATTAAGGGAATTTTTAATTTAAAAAAATTACCATTTTTATTAAACAAATTAATTATAAATTATAATCATCTTAATATTAAATGAATATTTTATCTTATTGATAAATATATATTTAATATATATACACAAAATTTTAATAAATTTCAGAGAATCAATGAAAATAATGATTATATAAACAAATTTACATATAAATAAATTATTCATTCGCATAATTATCTTAATCTATCGTATTAATAAAGAATGAAATAGCAGTCACATGTGAAATATCAAAATATAAATTTTGATAAATAATTTTCCCTTTTACATAATTTTGCATTAATTATTATATTATCGTTTCTTCTTTACAATCAACAATATAATAGTCAATCCAACCCTTTAAACATAATAACTTTTTAAATTATTGTTATTATATATTTTTTACCATAAATATTCTTTTTAAAAACCATGAAAAGAAATTCATTATACAGAAAAAATTAGTTTTGTTTATTCACCAATAGCTATAAGTTTACACAAAAAATATATCATATAGCTTATGATACATATGTTAAAATATTAAATTAGGCTAAAAATGGCAAGTGTGGTACGTTTCCATTTACAATTATGATACCTATTTTAACATTATTAAAAACATTTTTTTGTCGATACAATGGAATACAAAAATAATTTTTAAAATACATATTTCTTCTTAAATGTTCCATGTAAATACAGAGTCTCAAAAAAGAAGATTTGCCATCTAATGCAAACAAAAACGTACTATGTAAGAACATAAATATTCCAACACTTGAACAGCGTACAGCATATGTTAATGGCTACGAAGATTGTGCAATACCTGTTAAAGAGTTTTATTCAACTTTTAAATCAAATCATGATATTTTAAAAGAAAACTGTAATAATGACAAAGGTCCTAAATGTTGTAGAGATGTCAATTATTACATAGATCTTGTAACTGGAATAATTAAAGAATCTAAGTTAGAAGTTTCTGATAAAAATAAACTAATAGAATATGTTGAAACTTACTTGGAACCAACTGTTAGAGAAAAAAATATATACACATGTGAAAGAGAAAGAGATTTAGACGCAATACGTAAAAGGTGTATACTGCAACATTTACATGATTTGAAAGAAGATGAAGATTTCATTTTACCATATGCAGAAGATTATAACGAGTACCTGAAGGAAAAATGGAAAAATATTATCAGTTATACCGATTTGCAACCTAGCGCTTTATTTATTAAAATTGAAAATAATTCTATGGGTATAATAGAAAAATACGGGCAATTCTTAGGTTCATCTGATTATATTTGTAATAATTTGGATGAATTAAATAAAGAAGAAATAACATTTTCTAGAGATTTGGACAGTTTGATAAACTCCATTTCGCTAGATAGAATGTCTCCTAATGGTGATAAAAATATATGTTATAATAAAAATTATGTTGATATGTTAAAATACAAAGCTTTAAACATTCAAAAGATAAATAACCTCCTATTCATAGGAATTGCACTTTTGGGGTTTTCCTTAATACTCATTTTTCTATATGACGTAAGAAAAATGTCTAATCGGACATATTTATATTGAACTATAATAATCATTATTTATTACACAGTGAATAGTGCATTATAAAATATACATATTTTATAAATATTTTTTGTATTTTTTATAACAGTACAGCCCATTGGGGATTTGGTTCCGTAGATGTACAAAAAAGAAAATTGAAGTAGATGAAAACTCGAATGAAGAATTGGCGGAATTATATGAAAATTCTGAAAATATAGGAAGATATATAACATATCCTTCTATGTCTCATTAATCATGCAGAAATCGCTAACAAGATAAATGAATTAGTTTAATATATATTAAATAGAATAATAACTGAATTTTTTTATTAAACTTTGAAAAAAAGCATAAGATAAAATATAGTGGTGTAAATGCCTTAAATAAATGTATATAAATATATTAATTGTCATAATGCAGAAATAATATGTAATAAATTAAATAAAATTTCCAACATAAGTTCAAAAATAATAATATATTTTGATGTATAATTTAGATTCATAACAAAATTGTTTTAGTCTGTGAGTAGATGAAACAATAAAAATTATATCGTGTTAATGCATTTCTTATAAAATAGTTATTTTTGAATAAATATTTCTCCACCATATTGAAAAAGTACAAAAAAAATGCTATAAGTTTTAAATACGGACATGATCAATATATTGCATT
>FLRD01000946.1:0-14476 GCA_900088485.1 Plasmodium ovale wallikeri
ATGAATTCAGGTAATTGTCAAAAATAACAAATAATATTTAGCATACTTAAAAAAAAACTTTTTTGATTTAGCATTAAAATGTACACTCATTATCATTATCATTTATAAGTGCGATATCTTGTTTATATGTATATTTTATTTCAATTTATATTTTTAAATTATATAAAATATATGTTTTATTTAAAAATGTACATTCATAATTAACCTTAATAATAGGGACTTTTATGTAATAGATTATTACTCTAAAAGTATAAACACAAAATACATGTTTAATTATTCCTTTTTTATTTAAGAAATAAAAAATCTATTATATAATATTCCATATTTAGTTATAAATAAACTAATTAATTTTACCTTTATATGCTATCTTTAATATATAAACGTTTTCATAATTCTATCATATTCATATAAAATTACTAGTGTTAAATGTGTTATCTTCATTATATTTCATAGTTTCTTTTAAATTTGTATACTTAGTTGACGCATTAAGAAAAAGAAATAACGGTTCCACTTTTAATGCTGATTATGATTTTGATTACTTAAACTATTGGTTAAATGCACGAATACATGAAATTGACTGTGAAATTAGGTGCAAAAAATCATTTTTCCAAAATTTGAGAGCTGAAACTACAGGTATCCATAATTGGGGTAATTTGAGCAGTGAAATATATAATATTGAAGAGAATGAATTAAATGATATAAACACATTGTACAATTTGCATAAGAATTTTAGTAAACTTAATAAGGAAATAAAGGAAAGTAATCCTAAGGAGGACGAATTTATGACATACGCCAAAAATTGCGTTAAAGGATATCAAGAACTTAAAGACAAATGTACTGGAAATGAACCGAAATTTTGTGAGAACTTAACCAATTTCAAGCAAAAATATGAAGAAATTAATTTATGCAAATATAACTTTTCCAAATGGAGAAAGGAAAAACTACCATCATTAACAAAAGATTCAGACGAATCATTACCAGACTGTGAAACCACAGTAAAAGAGGTAGATAGGGAAACAGAACAAGGATATAGAGGATCTCCTGAACCAGTAGAAAGTCATTCCAATATGAATGTACATAGCATTACAATAGGGGTTGTTACAACTCTTGTAATATCTTTCATTTATTTCATTTTTTATAAAGTAAATAGAAAATTACCTTAAAATTATAAATATTGTACAACAATTATTATCATAATTTTAATAAAAATTATATCATAAAATTATTTTATATTTTGTTGAAGTTTACGTCATTTGGATCCTTGATACGTTCAAGAATAGTCAAAGAAGGGAAAAAGCCTGGAAATTTAGATGTAGATATGGATCATTTTTCACATACATCTGAATACGGACACTTCAATTCGGAGAGCAAGACGTATGGTATAGCATATAATTCTTAAAAAGTTATTTAAATATATATATAAAATAAATTTTTTCTATGCGTCATTAACATTAGTTCATGTATAAATAGAGTAAAATTCTGTTCTAAAATAAATAATAAGAAAAAGGAAACATAAAATAATTAAAATAAATAAAACAGAAACAAGTGTAGCCAATATATTTTTTATTTTTCTAATGGTTATTTCATTATTGTATAAAATTTTGTATAAATATCAAAATAAATACAATAGAATATAAATGTATATAATAAATTTCTTAAGAGAACAAATTAAAGTAAAAGTAAATTATTAGGTCGATCAAATAAAGAACATATATTAGAAGCAAAAGGTAGGCAAGTAACTCGGATATAATGAGGACGAAATGCAAAATTAGAATAATTAATGTAATAATTATATTATATGTCAGGATTCAGTAATTTTTCTATTAGTAATGATATTAATGAAAAAATAGTTCATGAATAGCGTATGTCACTGTGTCCATCTAATTAGAACAAAAATATTTCACATATATTCTTACGAATTCCTATACAAAGGCGAATTATATTTAATTATATCACTATAATTATTACAAATACTGAGAAAAGTACAATAAATAATATTATAATTGCAGTGGATAAGTAATATGATATACGTCTTCCAAAAAGAATATGTATACCTAAAATAATATAATTATCTAATTAAATATATTTATATATTAATAAATGAAACATTTTAAATAGAAATCTAAATAATATAAAGAATATTTTTTATATATTTAATGGTGATCTAAGGCATATAAAACAATATATTGTATATTTAAAAATAAAATATGATACCACATATATAGAAATGTTCATTATAAGTAATATAAAAAGTATATTATAATTTATTTGGCATAAACGCAATATATATAATTAAATAACATTTCATAATTTTCAGATGTTTCAAAAACTATATTAGAATATATTATATGTACTAAGTTATTATTATAAATATTTATGTGGAATTATATATTTATTACACGAATGTACCATGTATATATTAATGATCCTAGTTATTTAGTTGTAAACATTTATTACCTAACTATAATTTATATGATATATATATGAATTAATACTACAAATAATAAATATTCTTATTTTTTTTGTCATTTTTTCTTTACAATTTAAAATATTTTAATCTCGTAATCCTCCATTGTTTTTGTTATCTAATACATAATATAATATATATTTAAATATAATTTTGTTTTATTATAATATGACCATATTTTATTTACTTCCATCTAGTTTTCTCATAAAAGCTGTAAATAGTTATATTAGTCATAGGAAGTAAATACATATAATTGCACAAATTAAATTAGTATTTTCCAATAATACGAAATATGATATTTCATTTTTCATTAATACAGCATTTACAATGTACACATTTAGAGAAAACGTAATGAGAAATTATATAATAAAACTTACGTTTTCTTTAAAATAATCATAATTAAATATTTCCATTGCAAAATAGTTATCCATTTTCACAAAACATATATGTGCAGCACAAATAATGTAGAAACTGAAGGAATGTACACATGTTATAATTTTTATATTGAAAATTACTATTTTTACTTTAGACCTAAAATATGTACTAAAAATGTGTTACTAAGTTTTTTACATATAATAACTTTAATGCTCTCACAAAAAAAATTACTTTATGTTAATATATACAATGCATAAACTTAAATCATGTAGATAAATTGTATATAAGACATGCATGATATTTTACTTGATATATGCATATAAATCTATAACACCTTGAAATATCATTAAAGGAATTTTTTAAAAAGGAAAAATTCAATATATAATTTAATGTATAATGCATTTAGTATTAGTGTACATTAATTGATGATTAATAATACCTTAAAAACGTTTATAGCTTATATAATTTTGTTAGTATTCATCAATACGAATTTTTTAAAAATAATCCAAAAAATAGCAATAAAGGAATAATGAAGAAATAATCACTATAATATTAAATATCTATCAAAATAAAAACATAAAAAAGACAATTAAAATAAATAAAAATATTTTCTGAATTATTATTCATAAGTGTTAGTATCCGCATTTGTGGAAGCATTGTATAGAGACAAAAAAATATGTAAAGTTACTTTTTAAAACATAAAAATAATATTAGCTCTTAGCAAAAGAATTAACGCTTATGATTAATTTAAAGTAATAATCCAATTGAGATTAAAATATAATATATTAATGTAATTTTATAAAAAAAAGTAGAATATATAAAATATATAGGACTAATACAAGCGAAAAAAAATTAAATATGCTAAAAATTATAAATTAATAATGCATGGATTTATGCCATTGTGATATTTCTTTTCTCTAATAATAGTATGGAACTTCTATATAACTTCAAAAAATCAATTTTTGAGATATATTAAATAAATATGTTGATATCTAATAAATTTTGTTAGATTTAACACATTGTAAAACCTTTTATGTTGAACAAAAAAAAAAAAAAAAAAAAAACATATTTCAAAATAGTTATTATATAAAAAGACTAGAATATAAAACAAACTTAAAATTAAATAAAAGTCCATTTCATTGCATGTTTTTTAATGTATTTTAACAATATTAATCGCCGAAAATTACACATGTGATAACAGAAGGTATTTAAATTGTGAAACAATAAAGACGAGAAGTAACTACAATACACTCATATTCTTTTCATAATATAAAATATGGTAGTTAAATAGAAAAATATGTAGGAGATAAATGAAAAACTAGTATAAGAACTATAACATAAAATGAATTATAATATGTAGAAGAATATAAAAGTTTATATGATAAAGTTTTGTCATGTAAGTTTTTCTATAGCGCATAAACAATGTATTTCCATAAAATACATAGTAATAATACTATATAATTAATATCACTTAATATTATTAGTATATATTGCAATAATAACTTAGAAAAATGTTAATAAAAATAAATTTACTTCTGAAGCACTAATTCCAACTAACAAAAAAACTTATAAATCTTACTATAATTTTGCATGGAAAAAATCTATTGAACAAATAATTACATTGTAAACATTACATGATATAAAATATAAAATCTATAAATACATATACTTTGGAAGCATATAATTAAATAGTAATTCAAAAAAAAAAAAACCTTTCGTCAATTATAAAATTAAAACTATAATATAACTATGTAAATAGTAGATGATTCACATAATATTATACAACGCATGGTAATTTAATAATTATAAAACAAAGTTAAATTATTGCCTTAACTACTACTTATTTAAATTTATTTTAAAATATAAACATAAATAAAAGCTATAGAATGTAAAAAATAAATCGCAATATGTTGTGTTAAACAAGGCATATAAGTAGTAGTATAACATTATATAACTAATAGAACAAAATATATTGAAAATAAAAAATTATTTTAAAACATTTAGCAGTAAATATGTTAGACGAACTTATTAAGTTGTCCAATATATTTTTTATTCATATCTATATTTCGAGGAATATAGAATCCAAGTATTAACAAATATATTTTATGAAGAAATTAAATTATTAATGTCTTTATTTAAAACATTAGTAACATGTAAACACATTTTGTAAATTTATTTTACGTATTCATTTGGATACATTTAGTAAAATATCATTTTATTTATTTTTTCATTACCCTGAAAAATAAAAAATTGCAATTTATAATGATTCGTTACATACTGCAAAATAAAGTAAAAAAGGTTTTATAATTAATATTTTTCAAATAAAGTTATAAAAATATAAATATTTCACCAGCAATATCATTATAAAAATGAGCATATATAATAAAACTATAAACAATATACATATAAAAAAACATTATTTTTTCTTTAAGATGAAATTTTACCATTATATTTTTTATTTTTGTATGTGGAATACGAAAAATACAATTGTTTTTGATATATTATTATATTTCAATGACTTAATATATTATTATATTTGAATGATTATAATGTTTTTTCTTGAATACACATTTACAGTAACATAATATTTATTTTAGTTAAAAGTCAAATATCATCAATTTAGTTCTTATCACTATGGGATTAACATAATATAGTAAAGTAAGCAAAAATAAATACAAAATTTGTTTTTGGTTTTTTCCCTTTATTTTTGAACCTATACGATAATTTGATTTAGATGTAATAATACGAAAAACGATACCTTCCTAAATGGAAAAATTATTATTATTATTATTATTATTATTATTATTATTATTATTATTATTATTATTATTATTATTATATGGTGATGTATATATATTTTTAAAGTTTAATAAAAAAAATGTTAATGAAAAATGTAGAAAAACCAAGAATGAAATAATTATTATGTATGATGAAAAAATATACAGCAAAAATAGTGTAGTCCACAACTTATTTTATATATTATATATTCAGAAAAAAAAAAAAAAAGGATAAAAATATAATGATGGATAACCTTACTTTTGTTTTAATAAAGATTCACACAAAATATTAATTATATAATATGAAAAATTACCTCTCAGTAATATTGAAATTTTTTTAAAAATAGCTTTAATAAAATAAATGATTAATACATAGTTTTTCTTAAGAGCGAACAAAAAAACATATAAAATAGTTGTATGTCTACCATCAAACTAAAAACCGTTTAAATATAAAAATATAATAAAAATACAGGACTAATCTCTATGTGAGCGAAGATTCGTAGAAAAATAATATGACCATTCTTTGTAGCAAAAGATAGAATACATGTAACTTTAAAAATATGTAGATACTATAATAAAAAATACATAAAATTTTAACTACACTGTTATATTTTTAATACAGTTATTATCTTATATTCTTTTTATATCATTACATTTTGGAAATATTTAATAACAGACAAAAATACGACTATAAAATATAAAATACCAGCATCATATATATATGAATTATATATTATTAGATAAATTATTTATTAAAACGTAATTTTATTATCAAGTAAATAAAACCGACATAACACATATAATAATTTTATTTACAGGAGACGCATTAAAGGAAAATGAATAATAGAATTTCTCATTAATAAAAAGTTTAAACACATACCCTTTATTCTACCAATAAAAAAAAATATATTAAAAAAAAATTAATTTTCTGTTATGTATAAAATAAAAAAATATATAAATCCTTATTTCTTATCTATACTATTACCAAAAATCATTTTTCTTTTTTTTCAGTGCTTAAAAAATAATTAAGATATATTTAATTTCGCAAAAAAAATGCTAAGACCATTTCTTAATCAAAATCATATTGTTTCATATAAATAAAAAATACACAAAATATTATTATATTCCACTTTAAAAAATTTTATATGTAAAAAATTAAAAAAAATAATTTTCGTTCTTTTTTTGTAATAGAAAATAAATGCCTCATCATCATTACTATGAGACAAAATAGAGATACAAAAAATTAAAACAAAGGTACGCTTTTACAAAAAATAATAATGGATCACTCAATAATTACATCACGTTACAAGAAATATAAAATAAATATAAAAAAAATACGTATGTTCATTCTTTATTATATATAGTATATAAAATATAACATATTGTAAATGTAAATTAAACCCACATGTTTACTGTGTTAAAAATACAAAATATTTATACAATATTTTTCTTAAGTTACAAAACGAATTTTCTTTTATCCTTGAAAATGTTTTATTAGTAATAATACGCAATGTAATTTTTTCACTTTATATTTTATTATTTCTAGAATAAAAAAACATAAGTTATTTTATGATAACCATGATACATGGAAAAATTTTAACGTCATTTTATGCAGAAGAATAAATCAAAGAAATAAAGTAGACATTCTCATTATTATTTTATATATAAATATATACTACTAATGTTCTACATGTAGATTTATGATACGAATGACATTTACTTAAGCTGTAATCGTTATATCTTTTATTATATATATTTTTAAATAATATATTCTATATGCTAAAATTAGCATTTTTCTAATGAGAATGCATCCAATAATTTAATTAATCCTTCAATGACATATTACAGTAAACAATATAGAACAATTGTCATAGTAATATTTTCAGCTCATAAATGAGGAAATATTTATTTTAAGATATATTTAAATATATATATATATATATATGAATTCATATTTATCATTAAAAAATATTCTTAAAAGAATAAAGTTGTAAGCTAAAATATACATTACATTTAATACTTATATATATTAAATATAACTTTAAAAATTATGTGATATTCTATTATAGTTATACGTTCTTGAAAATAAGTTTGTCAATTTTATATTTATCAGCTCATTGTCATTTTTTATTTTAAATAATCCAGATTTCTTTTTTTCTACATTTTTAAATGTGTATAATTATAATTATCTATTCTATTATGCCCCTGTTAAAATTTAAACGTAAGCTATGAATCAAGAATAATGCATTTAAACACACGTTTTTTTATATTTTAAAATTAACAATAAAACTGTATTTTAGATATCAATAAATTTTGATCTTTTATTATATATTTAAATATTTATGTTCACATCATTTAGTGTATAATTAAATTTTATTATTTTCGTATACAATGTGCTGCGCTTACGATCCATATGAAGAGGTTCAATTTATTTTTATTCTTTTACAAATATACTTCTAAAGATATTCATAAAAACATTTGAATAAATATAAATTAAAATAAATTATTTATATATTAGGTTTATTTTTACATATATTGAAATTTCATAATATTTATATTTGTTATTTTAGTATGAATTCTTTAAACACACCGGTGAATACGCAGAATTTGAAGATTCAGTAGAAAGAACCGAAATTGAAGATAAATCTACTGTAAACTGCAATTTCATTACATCCATGTATAAAGAAAATGTTCTTGAGGATAACATACCTAAGGTTATAAACGTATGTAAACAATTTATATACCTAACTGAATTGTTAATTAATAGATCTAAAACAGACAAGTACAATGCTGATAATGATTATAATTATTTGAACTATTGGTTACATGATAAAATAAATAAAATAGACTCTGATAATATATGTAAGAAATCCTTTTTCCAAAACTTAGTATCTCACAATAATTCAAATAATAAATTGAGTAAATTGAAAGGAAAAATACGTGATATTGAAAAAAATATATTAGATGATATGAACATATTATATATTTTATATAAAAATTATAATGAAATTGATAAAATATTACAAGGAAGTAATTCTAATAAAGAAAATATTTTGGAGTACGCAAAAAATTGCGCTGTTGAATATGAAAAAGTTAAAGACAGATGTACTGATGATGGGAATAAATTTTGTGAGACATTAAATACTTTCAAAAAAAAATATGAAGTAATTGATTTGTGCAATTACAATATAAAAAAATGGAAGAAAAGAACATTGCCATCATTAATAGGAAATCATGAATCATTATTACCAGAATGTAGCCCGACTGAAAATTTAGCACAAAAGGAAGTATCACAAAAAGATGAGAAAATGCCACAGACCTTCCAAGGTTCCCCTGAAAACAACATGAAGACCATTACAATAGGGACTGTTGTAACATTTGGAATATTCTTCATTTTTTTCATTCTTTTTAAGGTAAAGAAGAAACCAAATTAAAATTATTAATGTTACACAATACTTATAATCCCCATTTCAATGAAAACCTAATTATATAATGCTCTTATTTTTTATTGCAGTTTACTTCTTTTGGGTCCTGCTTCCTTTCGAGAATAAGCAAAAATGAAAATGTCAGGGATCATTTAGATGAAGAAATGAACCATTTGCCGTATACATCTGAATACGAACATGTAAATTCAGGAAACACATCTTATAATATAGCTTTTAATTCCGTAGTTTAATTAAATAAGTTAACTGAAGTAAAATATATTTATTTACTTCAATAACAGCAGTTCTTGATAAAATAGAGTCATAATTCTATTGAAAAAAAAAAAAATAAAAAAACTGAAAGTAAAACGAGAAAGGTTACTCATCTTTCCTTTCTTTTTCTAAAATACTCGTTTTATAAATATATAAAAATTCGTATATATTTTTAAAAATATAAGAGATGTCTAAGGAAAAAATGAAATATCTGCATATCACAAATTCTATTTCAAGGAAATTACGAAGGCTACAAAATGCAAAAAATATATTGTAATAAACAGGAAAATAAATAAATAAGAAACATTGAAGAATAAAAACTGAATAGCTATAAATAAACACAACGTTTGCGTTATATGTGAAGATACAAAAATTTGTTTATAACAAAAAGATTAAAACATATTTTTGGTTAAAGGCACCTTTTGCATTGTCTGTATAAGAATCGTAAATATGTGCAACATATGTGTTTACGAACGTGTCATGGAAATATAATATTTAAATAATTATATCATTAATATAAACAAAAAATTCATGAAACAAGTATAAAAATAACAAAAACATTTATAGAAATAGTATACTGATTACATATGAATAAACCTTTTTTAAAGCTTAATTATTTAATAGCATATAACCTGTCCCCAAGAAACATACATTTATAAATTAGTAAATGTAAATTCTTTCACATGAAATAAAACACAACATAATAATTTCATTATGTATATATAAATAATAATGTTTGAACAAAGAAAAATATTATATTTTCAGAAAAAATCCTATTTTATATAAGGATATTTGGAAAGTTAGAAAAATATACAATATACAATTTCTTATTAATACAAAAAAAAAATATTATATTATTAAATAAATTTTCATAATTTTTGATTATTAAGAAAACTTTATTACAATTTATATTATATACTTACTGAAATTTTATTATAAAAGTATTCTATAATTTGTCATATATATATATGTGTATTTATTCATGTACAATATAAATATTATTTTTTTTTTTTTTACGTTTCTTTTTAATTTAATATTTTTTAATTTCTTTATCCTTATTTGTTTTTGTTATAAAATGTCTAAATTTCAAAGCTATTTTTATATAACAATTTTTTTATATAAGTAATATGATATTTATATAAATTTACTTCTCTAATAAAAGCGAATATATATGATTATTGATATTAGGTAGTAAATAAATATAATTAAATTAATTGAATATATTTTAATTCTAGTTAATATAACGTTCTCTTTTCGTTAAGACATTTCATTATATGAATAATTGAAAAGATGCTATAACGAGAGTTATTATTAACTAAACTTTTCTTCAAAATATTAGTTATTTTAATTAACCGTTCTAAATACTTATACATATTAAAACAAAGCAAAGAATAGAATGAGTAAAATTATGCAAAATCTGATGTACACATGTATTAAATTTTATATTGCATATAAAAATTTTTACATTATATAATGTATATAAACAAAAAATTATTTTCTTAATTTCCTAAGCATATAATTGTTTTCAAAAAAAACAACATATATATACGAACTATTAAAGAATAATATATTCAATTTTATTAAAAAAAGGTATTTATAAAAAGTAAATTTTCCTTTATAAGGATCCTTTCTACAAAAATATTTGTAAAAACATAAATAATGCGATAACTAAAATAATCTAAAATTTTTAATTATCCTTAACTAGAAATGTAAATAGGAAAAAGAGAAGTGAACTCTGAGTGAAACACATATTTATATAAAAATAATAAATATATAAAACTCATAACACTAGTCCACAGTTATAAAAAAGAAATATACATTTTTCATAAAATAAACACAGGATGAACAAAACTGTAAATATATTTTATATTTATATTATTTAGTACATAATATTTATATAATATCTTTTTGTTTTTATATATAATGATCACAGTTATGTTTATCATGTTGTTACACAATGTTATTATTTGATATTTGTAAAATATAAGATTTTATAATATAAAATGTCTAACATATTTATAATCGACTTTTTATATTATGAAATAAAATAATTTCTTAAAAATTATTTGGTATTCATGTAGTCGAAAACTTTTCAACAGTTATATAATTGTTTCATTAGACAAAAGTGCTATATAAAAAAGTAAATTATACAATGCATGATTATTAAAATTTTTTTAATTCTACCACATATTATTTCAATTATATTAAAAATATTTGTTAAAAAAAATAAAAATCTTATCTTTTGAACAAACTAAAATAATTATTCATTTCTTTCATGAATACACCATAAAAATAATTTCTTTTTTTTTTCGACAAACACCTAATATGTTTTTGAAATATATGAAATTCACCAAAAATTTAATTAGATAATTCAAAGATAGAAATAATATAAAACACAAAAAATACGACTATTTATTGTATTATACTATTTAATGATTTTTATTTAAAAACATAAGTATTTTATATTTTTTCTTCTGTTTTGAATCTATTGTAAAAAACTCATCATAACTACTATGAGGTAAAAGGGGGATTACTTAAACAACAATGAAATATTTGAAATCAGTAAAAATAATATAGTAGTCCTTTTCATAATTACACTCATAATCAGGAAATATAAAAAGATGATTACAAATATATATTTTCATGTTTCATTAAAAATATTTCATAATAAAAGAATTCTTATTAGTGTAAATTAGCACATATATATGTTTATTATGTTAAAATTGTTAAAGTATATCCTTAAATTTTTTCTAAATTTCAAGGTTAATTCATTATGATTTATCTTTATGAATGCTTTATTACAAATAATTTGCACAATAAAATTATTTTTAACACTTCATTACATATACCATAAGAAATATATACCATAATGTAAATTAAAATAGGAAAATAAGTACATTTTATACAGTAGTAAAAATAAGCGAAATAATTTAGACGATATGTTTATTATTATGTATATAACGAATTTATAATAGATCACTTACATATGCACCATCACTAATTTTGTCTAAACTGCAATCGTATTATCGCTTATTATATATATATACATAATGTTTTTAATTTATTAAAATTTGAATTGTTGTAATGTGTATGTATTCAAAGAGATCGCTAATTATTCTCCTTGATACTATTGTAAACCGTATATAATTAATTATCATAGTATTTTTCAACGTATAAATAATGTAATATTTATATTAAGAGAATTTTTATAATATATATATACATTACTATTTATCAATGAAAAACAATCTTAGAATAATTAAAGTATAAAGGAATTTTGCTATAAAAATAAAAGATACTTCTCCTGTATACTAAATATAGGATACTCTATTATGTTTCAAATAATTATAGCTATAAAATATATTTATGAATATAAATAGAAAACAATGCTAAATAATATGTTTCTTGATTTTTTATTTGAAATAAACGTAAATTATCTATTTTAATTTTTTTTTTTAATGTATAATTCTAATCATGAATTTTATTACATATATAAATATAATTTAAACATATATATTTGGTTAAAAAACAATAGAATCATCTGTATACGTTTATTATATATTAAACTTAACATAATAATATATATTTAATACATTCATAAATTCTATTCTGTTATTATGAGCATTTATATATTTACATAATTTTTTTTATAACTTAATTTCCTTGTTTTATAATACAATGCCCTGTACTTATGAATCAAAAGGGAAGGTTCATTTTATTTTTATTTTTTCACAAATAGATTTCTAATATATATTATTAAAATATTCTATTATATATAAAGGATGATATTAAAAAAATTAATTAAAACAGCTTTACATGCATTTCTATTTCTTAATTTTTTTTTTATTATTTTAGTATGAATTCTTCGAACACATTGATGAATATACAAATTATGAAAGTTTGTCAGAACAAAATGGAATTAGAAGTAGATCCGACGTAAATTGCTTTTTCAAAGGTTATGACAACGTAAATAACAACCATATGCTCCGCGGAATGTGCGAAAAATTCATTAATCTTGTTGATTTTTTATTTAATGAAGATGCACGTGTCAACTCTAATGAAGATCACGTTATTGATTACTTGAACTATTGGTTTAATTACAATTTAAATAAAATTGACGATGACAATATTTGTAAGAAAGAATTTTTTCAAGTACTGTGGTCTCAAAATCGACCAAATTCTAATTTGCGTAAATTAAGAAGCGGAATATATGATATTGAAGAAAAAGAATTCCAAAGGTTGAACGCATTATATAATTTTTATGACAATTTTAATAAACTTAATAAGAAAATAAAGGAAAAAAATCCTAAGCTAGAAGAATGTATTACATATGCCAAAAATTGTATTAAAGAATATCAAAAACTTAATAAGAGTTGTACTGGAGATGGCGCAAATTTTTGTGAGATATTAACCAATTTCAAAAATAAATATGAAGCTATTGATTTATGTAAATACACATTCGAAGAGAAAACGAGAAAAAAACTACCATCATTAGAAAGTGATCCGGATAAGTCTGAAGAAGATTGTCAAATTCCAGTGAACGTTGCAGAGATCCCATATACAGAAGATAGTGATACCGAAGCTAAGGAAATAGCAGAAGCGTCTGGAGTTGATGTGCAAAACACTACAATAGGGGTTGTTGCAACACTTGGATTGTCATTCATGTATTTTATTTTTTATAAAGTAAATAGAAAATCATTTTAAAATTACCAATATTAGGCAACATTTATAATTGTAATTTTAATAAAAATAATATAATAAAATTATTATTTTTTGTTGCAGTTTACTTCATTTGGTCCCTGGATGCATTCACGAATATTCCAAAAAGGAAAAATGCCTGAAAATTTAGATGAAGAAATAGATCATTTGTCGCATACCTTTGAAAACGAACATATAAATATAGGAAACACGGCGTATAAAATATCATATAATTCAGTATAATTTAATTAAATTCTATAGTTGAGAAGAAATCCTTTTATCTGCTTATATTACACCAGTTAATGAAAACATAGAGTAGTAATTCTATTAGAAAATAATAATAAATGGATATTAAAAAAAATCAGTTATTCTCACTTTACGTTTTTTCCAATGCTAATTTTATAAAAATATAAGTATTTTTACAAATATTAAAAAAATATAAATGTGCCTAAGAATTTAGGAAA
>FLRD01000952.1:0-68091 GCA_900088485.1 Plasmodium ovale wallikeri
TTTGTTTTATATAATAACACATGTAAACTTTAACATCATACATATATATAAGGGAAATATATTTTTTCAAATCATTCCTTTATTAAGCTTAAATTAATAATATTATTTCATACTTTTCTTATTGATATACAAATTCAAAATACAGATCATATTTAACTTTATCATGTTGTAGATTATTATATTTTTACTTTGAAAATATTACACAGAAACATTTTTAATTTTACACGCTTACTAATTACATAAAAAAAAAGAAATATTCATTGGAAGATAAATTGGAACTGGAAGATGATATACATGAGTTTGCATAGTTTTTCTGCATAATATTTAATATATAGTTTAAATTTCCCCTAATTTTTACATATCTTCCATTGTTTAATTAACATTCCATATTTTGGTATTCGTAATAGAATATCAATGATGAAAAATTTAAATTAAACGAGTATTAATAATTTAAATTACTTATCATAAGGTATAATTACATGTCTTCATTTTTTATTATATTTATTGAATTTTCAGGAGTGTTAACGTATTATTGCACATTGTTTTGGTTTTCTAATTTTTTACATGGTTTTATTGATATTATATTTCATTCTATAAATATAGTAAACGTAATTTCTTTTGCACGTTAGCTTTACATTGATCACATCATCATACATTCTTACAAAAATAAAAATATAATCACTACTTCTGCGTGATAGATAAAGTGAAATGTATATATTTTTTAAGAATTTTAAGGGAATTCATGATTTTGATTACACTATTCTTTTGTATAATTAAAACTCCTCTATACGTATATTACGTTATTATTTAAATACACAATACACGTTTTCTTATATTTCTGTTTATATGTATTATGAGTATGTGTTTTCATTCTTTTTAATATTTGTATGTCTTAATATAATTGCTAACATAACTTATTCTGTATATAATATGTTACAAAAATTATAATCTTTTGTATACTATTGAGTAATGTGTAATTTCATGAAGGATTATATGATATGTAATGCGATCCTTCAATCAAATTTATGTTATGTGCTTCTAATTCATTATCTAATAAATTATGCTTTACTTTTTGTTCTATATTATTCTGATTATTTGTTATATTTAAAATATATTTTTTTAGCCAAGATCCAAATGGAGTAAACTATTTGTGAATTAGAAAATATGTAATATTAATAGGTATATTTTGTGAATATTATCATTTTGTGAAAATAAAAAAATAATACGAATAAAAAATATTTTTATATTAATTCTTTTTTATATTTTACCTTATAGCTGGAGAATAAAATAAACAAAATGCCGAAAAGTGGAAAAACAATTAATGTAGCTTTATAAGAGCTTGAAACAGAAGATTCACCTTCTGGAGTAGTTATGTATGTATCATATTGACCTGTGGATAATCTTTCAACATCAATTGATGCCACTCTGCTTTCTTGTGTATCTAGGTGTGCTACTTCCGGTACTAATGACTGTTTTACTTCTCTTCGAATTTTTTCCAGAGATATCGTACCATTACATGTTATATTAGATAATTCTTCCTTATTGTATACGGCACGAACATCTTTTAATGCAATACAAAGGAGACTTTCTGTATCAGAACTACACTTATGTTTTGCCTCTTCATATGTTTTAAGACTTTCTTCAATGTATTTTTTATACTCCATGGAGCACAAACTACCTCTTTGATCATAATATTTTACAAGAGTGTCATAATTTAGAGCATATTCGTACAAATTTTTTATTTTATTATAATTCATATCATCCATATAAGAAATAAAATCTGGTTTACATTCTTTTATTAACTCATAATCATTCCATATTTCCTTAATTTTATTTTTAATATTATTATATTTATCAACATTCAAATTAACTAATTCTTTTGACATACGATCACATATCCACAAGTTAAAATATTTACAACTGTGATGCTTAAAGAACTCTAAATATGGCAAATAATTAAAGAATTCCAAGTTACCTATTAGACTTGAGCAAAACTTTGAAAAGCCAGGGTATTTATTAAGTTGACCATGTAATTCACTTTTTAATTTTTCACATTTAGTTTCATCCCCCATTCCGGCAAATCTTGTATCAACTTTATTATAATGTTTAACTGACATAAGGGTAAAATTATTAACCTGAAAAATAAGAAGTAACATAATGTATATATATAAATGATCACTTTTAAGATATTAATTCTAATTATAAACGATAAATAAGAAGGATAATAAATAAAGAATATATAAAACAATTTTAATTTTTAGTTAATGAGTACAGGAGGTTCCATAATTAGGTATTTCTGTAATTAAGATAAGTTAATTATACGTAAAAATAACTAATGAAAATAAAAAGTCTTACATCTGTATATCTTATAAAAATTATAGAAAGCAAAATATTTTTGAATATATACGTTATTTTCTAAACAATAATAATTATATAACTATACTTAATGGTTCTTAGCTTTGGATTAAGTATAATTTCCAACAGCATAATTACATAATAGATGTAATAGTACTTTTAATTTAAAAATTAATATAAAAGAATAACAAAATATATAATATAGTAAGCACTAAAATAGAAGATATATCACTTTGTATATTTTATATATGTGAGTAATTCTTCATGATAATAACACTATTTTTATTACAACTTAATTATTTTTTAAAAAAAAAATAGTTATGATTTATGATGTATATGTATATATTTGTAATAATATGAATTTATTTATGATTTATAAAATATGATATTTTAATATGTTGGTTTGCGTATCTTAAACATATTGGTTATAGAAAAATGGTAATAAATTTAGAAGAATAAAAATTTGTTATTTAAATGAAAATACTTTAATTTTGACATTTTAATATAGTATCATAAGTTAAATTTGAAATTTTTTTGTATTATATATAATATTACTAATATTAAATAAAAGAATATGGATAAACGCTAAAAGAAAATGTATAAGTTTATTATCTTCTTAGTAAACATAAAGTTATATTTAATATGTTTTCTCTATATTATGTAGCTTATATTTTAAAGAATATATATCAGTACTAAAAACACTCTTTATTAATATGTGCATGCTATATTTTCTTTTATTTGAATTAATTTTTTTTTCTATATATGAACTGATGTATAAATTTATAGTTATGTTTTTATTTTAGCATTATTATATATTTAATTTAATTTTTAATTTTATTAATAATAACTTAAATGCGGTATTATTAGTATAAAGCATGTTTAGTTTGCAATGATATTTCAACAAATAGTTCATTTTATAGGAAAAAACATTTTGATTACTTATGTAAAATATAAAACATTGTTTGTGAATATTTGTTTTATACTATTTCTATAAAGTATTCCTTTTTTTTGCAACTAAATTAGAGAATGTAAGTATCGTAGTTAATTACAAATGCAATAATAAATCATAAAATTAGTTTATAATAAATGTTTTTTAAAATGAAAAATAGGTAAATATGTTTAAATTAGGCATATTTAAAAATATATTATTACATATATATATTAATTTATCTTTCTATTTATGCATTTTTTATTTATCAATTAATATTATTAGCAACACATGTATATACATTTTTATCATTATACAATGATACATAGATTAGAGGAAAAAATAAATTAATAATAATTTACTACGCGCATAAAATTGTATATATATTTTTTTTTATTCTGTTCCTTGCCATTGCATATATTTTCATTACAATTAATTTCTTTAATTTTAAAGTAATGTGTATAATCCTTACTATATATATATGTATCTCAGTAAGAGTATTTTTTTCATTTTTGGGAATATACATGTTGAAATAACTTTAACACTCCTTTTTTTTTTATTTGCACTATATTTTGTTTCATTCTATTATTTTCCCTATATACTGATATGAATATATGAAAAATAAAGTATATTAATAGCGCATGATTCGTAAAATATTACATTGCTTATATTAGTTGTGTAACATGTTAGTTTTTGTAAGGATACAATTTTTGTATATTAGGTGGATAAATCCATTTGTAAAATATATAACTGCGGGAAAAAATATATAAAAAACAATTATTCTAAAATATATTATTAATGAAAATAATTTTTATGAATTATTATATATATTTTTAAAAAATCATAATTTTTTGCTAGTATTCTTAAATAAACTAATGTTTTATTCGTATAAACACAATATATTTGCAGCTTAATATATAGGTACACTAATTTTTAATATGAAATATCAAAATATTTGAAATAAATATTTTTATTCATTTTGTTATACAACACTATTATAATATTAAATAATTAATTAAAGAGAATGCCTGACGTTTTAAGGACATATTTTATTTTTTCCAAATTATTATTAGAATAATTAATAGTGTTCAGAATTTAACAGTAGCTAATTCAAATTAATGCTCTAATGAAATTTTCTTTAGACATAAGTATATATGCAAATTTTTCATAAAATAAATAAATTATGAGGCATATCAGTAGATAAATAGAAAATACATTTAGTAAAACAATAAGCCTAAGTATTTTCTTGTTGAATTGGAATATAACTATATATATTTAAATGATTTGCAGGGGATAAATATATTCAAAGATTAATAATTTTTTTTTTAAGCATTTTTTTTAAATACCTCTTATATTATGAATTATGCATAAAGACCTCGGTTGAATTTGTATCTAATATTAATTAAATAAAATATAAAAAATGGAAAACTCTTATATATTCTATTTTTTTAATTTAAGCATTTTTAGTGCAGTATATTTATTATATGTGAATAGATGATTCAATTAAAATACAAATTAAGTATTTTATAATATTCTATGAAGTAAATTCTCTTTAAGGTTTATCATAGTTGTTCATATTTTATGTATTTTACTTGTCTCATAAAATCGTATGGATTACTACAATGAAAATACCTAAGATATAAGTATTTACATTTTATGTAAGCTCATGAATGAATAAAATAATACATTATATAAAAATAATGTTCTTCATATTTTAAAGTTGAATTACTATTTATTTCTTTATATAATAAGAAGATACTTTTAAATAAAAATTAATCATTATGCACAAACAATAAATTTATATAAAACGCGTGTATATTAGTATAGATATCATCAAATTTAAATTTGATAACATCTGAATCCATGTTAAGTGCATAGGGTTCATATCTTTTACGTAGTTGTTTTACAATGATGAATAAAAAAAAGGATATTGTACATTTGTTATAGTAATAAACATCACTTATAAAATTAGTTTTTAGCAGTAATGCACACAATGTTATTATTTAAAAATATTACACAGTTATACATATGTCATATTTCAAACACGTGAGGAATAAGTTTATATAATGAAATAAACAATTTTTTATTAAAAATATACTTTGTTATGTATATAGTAAAATTAATTCCTTGTTAGTTATACTAGCCTGGTAAGTATATAATAACAATGGAACTGAAATATTTTTCGAAAACACAATAATATATACCATATCATATTATATATTAAAAGCGTACATAAATACTATGTTAATTTCACCTAGGAAAATAATTGTACAGATAGCCTCTCAATAAAATATAAATAAAGATAAAAAGATAACTTTATATATTTATTCAAGGATATCCAATATATTTGTTATCAAATATTAACAGAAAAGTAATAAAACCATTGAAATTAAAAATAAAATATAATAATAAAAATTTTTAGTGAAACTTTTACAAAATCTCTTCAGTTATAATTAATATTAATGCTTTAATGACGTACAATCTATTACATTTATTTTATATTTATATAATTTTTTACAAATTTTATAACAATAAAAAAAGAAAAATAATAGTTTTTTATTCTGAAACTAATAATTATAACAAGCGTTATATTTATTTTAATTAAGATTTTCTTATATAACTGCATATTTTTACACTTGAAAAATTGATAGTTAAATGTAGTTATTACTACAAGTGCATTTCTCATCTATGACAGAAAAAAAATATTTGCCCTTTGAATGAGAAACACTTGGAGATTATAATTATTCTTACATTTATCATTGAAATATATAATTCATATAATGTAGTGTATCTTTTAAAGGAAAGCGCGTTATAGAGTATGTTATGCAACATTAAATCTGCTATATATAAATTTTATTTTTCCAGGTTAAGAATGGTCATTTGTGAATTCATGTACACTCATATTATTTAAATGAGGATTTATTTTTATTATAGTTCCTAAATTCATGTGTTTCCATGTTTCATCTGGGATAAACTAACGATCAGAAATTTTACATAATAGATATTTAATATATTTCTTTTAAAACTCTTTTTATAATTTAACAAATATATAGATAATATAAAAACAATATTTTTATGTGACATTTTTTATTATTTTTCGTAACAGGCAAAATATAAGTAAAATCGCAATAATTCGAAAAAATTCTATTATAGAAATATCACAATATCTAGCATTATGTGTTAAAATAGAATCAGTATGCAATTGAAGAAAACCGAAGTATTCGATATATGAGTCAGTTTCTTGTAAATCACTTTACAAAAGAAGTTAACTTATCAATTAAATATGTTAGAATAGAGTTTACAATTTGAAAGCAATATAGTTCTTGCTTAGTTTGGATATAGAAAATGTGTACGAAATCTATATTTACACAAAATAATGAGTGTATTTTTTATAATATCTATCGCATCTTTATGATACTGTGACAGTTCTTCGGTAAATGCTCAACTTTCATTTAAGTAATGAAGTAACTTCTCCTTTTTTTTAAAGTATTCTCTAATAATACTTTTGCAATTACATATGTATTTACATAATCCATTATTACATTGTAATATATTATAAGATGCCTTTATTATTTCTGAAAAATATCATCATATTCTACATTATGAACTATTCCAGTCTTTATCTCGAAAGGCAAACAATTGAAACTTTTATGATATGTGCTTCATCAAAAATTAACAGAAAACATAAAGCATTTGCAATTTTATCAGAACCATTATCAATAATATTATATGGTTTTAAATTATTTTTATAGAAGAAATGAAAATATACTCGCAATACGCATTGCTTGCATTATCAATATTTTTATTATTTCCTTTGTTAGAAGATAATCCATCTAAGTTATTATGCTTAGGAAGTAAAATAGCATATGTAAAAGAATTAAGCATTTATTTTGAAGAATTAATTGTTAACATATTCGTTATCAAATACAATATATGCGTATATTTGAACATATGGTTGTTAATTTAAAAAAATCATACTCTTAGAATTTCATCCATTTATAAAGGCATATTCAAACATATTATAAGTACAATTGAACAGTGATAACAAAATTTTAACTATATTTATTTATGTATTAAAAATGATAATATAGAAACATACAAGTATATTTCGCTACATACCAATAATTATAACTACAAATAGATTTTTTTTATTAAGAATATTCCGTTGAACATTCTTGTTATAAAATTTATAGAAATATATTGAAGTTATTAAAAAATTGATATACATATATGTATATAATGATGAAAATAAAAAAAATATAACTAATGTAATTGAGAATAAAAAAAAAACAAAATTAATTTTATGAATTATCCTTATATATATAAGCATTTCTTAGTTCTCAGGGCATATTGTTAGGCAAATAAACTCTTATTCATAGAATTAATTACTGTTCACGATTCGCATAGAAGAATATATAGTTTTGTATCCATAAATAAAATTAAAATTACACTATTTCGGATATTAATTTTTCTCTATGATTAAAAATTATTTTGTAATATAAAACAGTTTAATCATTTACGCTCAAGTATTTTTATAAATTGAATTAGCTTAATTCATTTCTTCTAATATTTATAACATATGTAACATATATAAACATTAAATATATTTCAATACCAAAAAAAAAAGCTGCTATGTTTATAAATGTGTCACCTTATGGAAATAATATAATAATAAAAAATGAATTATTTTTTTTCTATAATACAAATAAGTAAAATTCTATTAACTCTGAGGGAATTCCTGTAATAAACTGAAAAAATTAATTATTTCTTTCTCCAGTATATTTATTCTTTATTTTTCACTTTTATATTTTTTTCATATCTATGGTTTATTACTAAAAAGTTTGAATTTTAATTTTTTTTATTTATCAATATTTAATAATATTATAAATTTATTTACATGAATGATTAGGGTTATTTATATTTCTTTATCTAAATTATGATGTAATACAATGAAATTGTTATAATTTTAATAAACTATACATATGCTTTTTATTCATATATAACTTTTAGTATTCTATGGAATTAGTTATAATTATTTAAATAATTATAATTTCTCTGATTAATTTTCTGAGCATGCAAAAATATAGCTTACAAGTATTTTGGTGGCTGATAACGTAGGCTATTATTATTTCTTTTCCTTTTTTATTAATTTGTGTGAATTACATTTTTAACATATTTGGTATTTTCATTATTTATATATGTTAATTATATAAAATATATTTGTATTTCTACACCATAATGTGTTAATAATGTGTTTCCTAGTAATTAGTATAATTTTTTATATTTTTTTTATTTCTCATATTGCTATTATATATTATATAAGATAGTTTATGATAAATATAACTTTGTGCCGTAATATAATTCAGTTAATACATATGTTCATTAATTTTATAATAATTAAACTGCGTATATTAACTCGTATTCTCTTATTGTGTGTTCTTTTTATTCTGTATACCGAAACATATTTATGACAATTTCTTATATCCCCAAGATAATTTTCAGTCAAACTGTTATATTCGGTTTACTAATTAATTGTAATATATCCGTAAATTATCCTTTATTATAAGGACATTAATTATTATATATAAATATTTTAAGCATTTTCTGCTGCATTTATACTTTTTAAACATATTCACTTTTTCACATTATCTTATGACGAGTACATGGGGAGAAATATGTTTTATTGATCTTAATTTTTTTTATATTTTCTTTTTTCTTTATATTTTATACAATTTATAAATACAAATGTTACTCCAACCAATTAAATTGAAATTTTCATTATTTATATATGCCCTTAAAATAGTTTCTGGAACATATAAAATTATTTGTTAAATCATAATGGTTTTTGTTATATAAGAAATATCTTTAATTAATAAAAGAGTATTAATTTTGTAGAGTATGATAAGAAAAGTTATATGCATTGTACTCTGGATTATAATCATTGCAAAATGATGAATTTTTTATAATTTCTTTATCTACTTCTTCATCGGCGTATTGCCTTATTTTTTTCTTCTTTATAATAAATGAGTTCAAAAACGATCTAAAGGAAGTATACTACTATTCAAAATGATTAAGAAAATATATTTATACTTAATATAAAATTTTTACTAAAAATAATAATTAGTATTATAATAGAATATCCTTGCTTTTCAAAGGAAGTTTTTTCTACCTTATACAGGAAAAGAAAAACAAAAGAAAATCCAAAAAACGTTAAACCGAAGAAAAGAACGGATTTCCAATGTGTAGAATAATCTAAAGGTGAATCTTCTACTAATATACGGAGATCTTCTCCTGTTCCCTGTAAAATGTGTACTTGATTAGAAGCTTCTTCACATTGAGTTATGGATTCTCTTGAGCTAGGTATTTCTAATACGCTTTCTTCTTGAATATGGTATACAGGAAAAGTAACAGATGCGTCATACAGTGTACATCTATCAGAAATGTCTGATGTATAATCTTTACCATGAATTTTACCGTTAAGACATCCACATTCCTTAAATTTTATATAATGTTTATCTGAGTATTCATTTAAAACTGTACAGTATGGAGAATTTGTTCTTTTAGATGTATTGCACATCTCTTTAAAATAATCTCTATTTGTACAATAAATCATCAGATCCATCCGTTTTTTCTTTTTATCTATTGTTTCTTTTTCATTTTTTCTTAAACATGGTGTATTATCAATATTTCAGATTTGCAAAGAGTTCCATAAACTCTCAATGAATTGCCATTGTGACTTGGCAGAATCAGATATACTTCTTAAATATAGCTCTTTTTCTTTGTCTAGCCAGTAGTTTAAATAATTGCAACAAGGTTCCTTTTGATCCTGACAACGAATTAAAGCATTGTAATTTTTAAGAAGCAAAGGACCAAATGTTTTCAGGGTTTGGTTGCCTGTTGACAATATATCTCCCAATAAATCATCACTGTTATATTTCTCTAAGTTATTTTTTTCATCCAATAATTTAATGAATACTGATAAAGGACAAAGATTTTCATGCGTATCCTGGAATTAAAAAAAATAAAAACAAAAAATGCACATGTATATATTAATGTAATAATTATTTACTTGTCAGGAACTATATAATATTTGTATTTTATCTCAATGTATATGAGCTCAAACAAAAGAAAATATAGTATTACAAATGTCATTTTTTAGAATTCTTTAAACGGACAATCTATTACTTGTGTTTAAAAAATATTTATGTATTTATTATTACAAAAGTATAAACCAAAACTAATGAAACTGAAGATTCTAAATTGAATTTATTACATATTTTAATAGCATGAACATTTTATTCACATAAAATTAATAGATAAGGTTTACTTAAAAATAAATTGTGATAGAATAAATAACTTTGGATCATTGAGCATGTAAATTATCAAAAAACCTAAATTATTGTTCGATTATAAAAGGGATATATGGCAACTTTATTGTAGACGTAATGAAAAATTATATTAAAATTTTTTTTTAAAAACGTATTCTGTTATTTTTATTCTATAAAATTCAACATGTAATATAGAACATATTTTTATGTTTACGTAATAAATGAATTATGAATAATATATAATTTTTTTGAAATGATTAATCTTTTTTAGAATTATACTGATGACATAAATAACTATATAATTTACTAATAAAAAAATTTCCCAAATGTAATGTATAACTTGTTACATCGATAGTGTATATATTTTTTAAATTTAATTATTTATTTATCTATACTATTAATAATTTTTATACGATGAAAATATAAATCATAACAAATTTATGTTATTTGTATAAAAAGAAAGCTTATGTTTTCAAATGAAAAAATTATTATAATTTAAAAGTATCTTCTTCGTTATAATGGAAATATATTAAACCATACTGTAAGGAATATATTATATTTCCCTCTATTGTATCTTTTCAGAAAGTTTAATTTTAATTTTTAGTGAATTGATATTTTTAATTTACACATTATATATTTATTCATTACAAATGCAATTATATAAAAAAGATATAATTATAGTACGTAGCTGTAATTTTGAATGAGCGTTCCAATGATACTGATATATATTGCAGAGGAATAAATTATAAAGTGTAGTAGTATAATGTATCTTAATATCATACATATAGTTTATTGCATGTATATATATTTGAAATATTCATAATTAAAGTTTTACATAATATTTTACATTCCATTTTTAATTATTTATTAATATTCAATGAATGAAATATATATATTAAAAAAGTGGTGTATTTGTAAAAACAATTTAATAATATATGAACAAATTAAATATATTATACTTGTATAATTTACTATTATACTATTATTTTCAATTTTATGACATAATATCTTTATGTATTATTCGTATTGTTTCATTTAATGACATCGTCAAAACTATTATTATTGTTATTTTATTTTTACCTGATATACCTATTTGAGTTAAAGGTGGCAAATTCATATATAATTGGATGATGTTAAAAAACACTAATGATATTAATTAGAATTTAATTTCAATAATTATAATCTCTAAAATTTTTACATCCACTAATTTGCTAATGTATACATATGCATTATTATTTACGCATATTTATTTTCTCCATGTATATATATACATTGACAATGGTAGGTGTTGTGTTTAATGTTTTCACTAAGGTCACAAATTAATTTTATTTATTACAGTGTATAAATTTTCTAACAATATATATTTTTGTTGTATCTCATATATTTTATGCGAATAGTAGGAATAAAATTAATATGAACAATCATTTTTCAGGTGTTATATTTTATTGCACCTTCATTGTTCGTTTATCCGAAATAATACTAAGTTTATATTATTTTTGTTTTTTACTTTTTTTTATTGATTTAAAATTATAAAACTTAGGTATTTATTATACTTACATCATATTTTATATTTATAAGTAATTACTTTAACATAATTATTTGTTTTTATAATAATTTTACTTTTTCATAAAATGAGAATTATTTTGTTACATACAAATGCATTTTAAATAGTGAATATACTAGTTTGTATGCGAATGTTTATCAAGTGCATAAACTATATATTTTTTCTTGTTATGTTTTATATTATGCATCACTGTAAAAAATATACCCTTAATTTAAATATATAAAAAAGGGGAAAATTCTCTAAATTGGTTGAAAATATACTGTTTTATTATGTAACAAATGAACACATAAATTATGAGATGTTCCGTATTAAAAGCATTAATATTTTATATATATGTAACATACATAAACCATTATGACATAATGAATATCATAACAGAAAAATTATTTAATCATATTCTTTATGGGTTCAATATATTAAAAGATATTATTTATGTACATTTTATCAAAAATAAAATTTGTATCAAAAAATTTTAGTAAAAAAAAAAACGTTCTTTATCTTATTACCTAGTTATAGGTATAATAATACTTTTAATTTTATTTTGTTTAAATAATACTACCTTTAATGTCATTGTATACACTTTTATCAAATGTATAAGATTTATAATAAATATAAGAATTATATTAGATGTTTATATTCAATACCATTTTAATATAATATTTTTATCATTGTAATTTTAAGATACTAACTAAAAAATTATACTATATTTGCTTAAAAAAAAGAAAAATATAATAAAATCATTAATTATTATTCCTTATAATATGTACTTAGAAAAACCAATACTTTATTATTCTTAAGTTTCTGCTTAGAAGTAGTAGATGGGAAAAAAAGAGAAATATTCTACAGAAAACGTTTTATTTTTAATATTAAAATAGTTCTTTTTAGTTATTCAGTGAAATATAAAATACACCAAGAATAGATAATGAAATAATTATGTCTGTGGAAAGCATAATTATATAAAATTTAAAAATTATACCATCATTAATATTAGATGTATGTAATAATGTTCCTAATATGATGTTATGATATCACTACTGCGTAAAATTATATTTAATAAAATAATGTTACCTATAATCAACCTATAAAATATATGTTGAAAGCACGTAGATACTAATTCATCTAAAATATTATATTTATTATCAAACGTTGTTTATTTTAGCACGAATTGGAAATAATAAATATGTAATTGAATACAAATAACTAGTAATAAAAACTGTGAACTTAATTTTTTGAACTTTACATATATAAAAAAAAAGTAAATATTATAGACAGATTTTAAACTCAGTTTCCATAAATATAATATAGAATAGTATTATGTTTTTCCATAAGCACATATATTTTCTTAATGAATAATTAATTTCACATATATATATATAATATTATTTTATGAAAAAATACAAAAATTATTAGTATAAAATTTATTGCTTAACATGACTATGAATAAATAAAAATTATCCTATATTAAGGGAAAAAAAAAAGAACTTAAAAATATTATTTATAAGATATATAAAATACACAAACTTTTGATGAAATATAATAAATAAATTATTCAACAATACAATTTTATATATTTCTAATTTTTTTTTTTCTATATATATATTTATATATTTAAAAAATATGAAACTAAAAGTTTGTTCTGAAAATGAAAAAATATTATGTACTTTTTACATTTATGTGTTAATCATAATCAAAATGGTTATATTAACCGTTATAACATAAATATTATAATTTGTTTTTTCTCTTTACATGTTGAAAAATTTTAATAAAATATAATAAGTTATTGATTATACTAAAGTAATTAATATATAAGGGATTTATCTTGGACATTGTCAACTTTACGGAAAAAAAAAATTACGGACAGTTCATTTGAAATATATATATAAAAATTCTACATAATTATATAATTTTTTCTTTTATAATAAATTGTTTTTTTAGTAAAATTTGTATTAAATATGATAAATTTAAATAAATATATCAGAGAACATTTGTAGGTTCAATAGTATTTTGGTAGATAATTCAATAGTTTTTTTATGTTATACGAATAATAGAATAAATCTTATAAACATTTTTTTTTTTAAAAAAAGTTTTATGTCTTGTATATATATATATATATTAAATGAATTATATAATAATCTATTTATAATTTCTAATTATACAAGTTGAACATATTTATATTTTTCATGCTCTTTACACATTTTATTATATAATTAAATTATTATAATATAGACTATTTTTGGTTCAAATGAAGTTAATTGAATTTTGTTTATTGATCATATTATTTATAATATTAACAAAAAATTCTGTAAATTTTAAATGGGAAATATTGTAATGAACTTCGAATAACACTATCATATAAATATATTATAATTAATACAAAAAATAAAAGTATGTAGTTATTTTATTAAATTATTAAATGCGTCGTTATAAACGTAACAAAATATTACTTAAAATAAATATTTTAATAATTATTTTTTAAATAATATAATAAAAATATTAAATACTTATAAGCCGGTGTTGAAAAAGAGCTTTTTAGAATATCAGATGTTTTTTGTTTTTTAAGATATATATATTTTATTTATAACATTCCCATTTGAATTTTTTAAATAGTATTTTTTTAAATTTTTCCCTTAATTGTAAGATATAAAAAAATTTTGCATGTAATACACCTTCAATATGACATTTGATATGTTAAACTAGATCTATTGCATTATGAATTTCAAAAGATAATAATTGTTAATGAAAAATAACATATTGTTATTTTTACTAGTATCCATATTTACTTATAAACAATATTCTAATAAAACACGACGGAAGTATAAATAAATATATTCATGAAACTAGACTCCAATGATGACGCATTTTTAATAAATTTTTTCCCTTTTTATCTATTATATCAGAACAATTCTGTGGTACGTTCCAATATAAAAATTTTGAAAAATATTATCTTATCATTTTACAGTGTTTATGTGTTGGAAAAGGAAGATTTTATTTTTCTGTTATTCCTTTCGCAATTATTTTTATTTAATATTATAATAATTGCATTATTATCATAATATATTAATGAATAATTTAATTCGTGCATCTACTAAAAAATATATATATATACATTTAAAAGCTATAAAAGTGAAAAACAGAAAGTGTCAGTAACATATGGGTTTATATTATTCTTAGATAGATACTTATACGCATATAGGCATTTCATTATTATATATTATATTTACCTCAATATGATTAATCAAAAATTGAGGATTGGGCACATTTTCATTTTTTTACTGAAATAATTATTTACATAACTTTATGTTAATACCATATTTCTATAGCAACATAATAAGATATGTTTTTATAATTATATGCATTTTTTCCCTGATACATTATAATTTCCCTTTTTTTATTTAGCATCCCCTTTTGAAGAAAATTCCCATAAATCTCATTCATGGAACATAAGTTTGTGTTAGTATGGGATGCGATCATTCTGATGTATCTATAACGATTAGCCATAAATACAAAGATAGACCTGGATACCAACTTTGAAAACAATTTCACAACGCAGGAAAAGTAAATGAATATATTCCTGTGACTTGTAACATATCTTTTGACAGATATCGTGACTATTTAATATACTGGTTACACGAAAAAATTACATATATATACACTCTGGATATATTAAACATTTTGAAATTGCACTGAAAAAGATTATGAAATAGATTAATAGTAGTATTAGGTGTACTTACAAAAAATTGAATTGCCACTAGGGTTAATTTACACACTTGAAAAATCTGCATGACTATAGTGAATATTTGTATTGGATTAAAAAGATTTTACGATATGCTTAAAATCTTTATGATTATGCATATTGTGCATATCTTAAAAATTGAATGTATTCTTATAATGGTATTATAAAAGGTGTTTTTAATAAATCTAATAATTATATATTACTATTAAAATATTTTTTTCTATAGATATAATGATAATCAATGATCTTATCTAAAAGAAAGTTGAGATAATGTTATGCCATATTTAGAGAAATATTTGAAAAATTATAAAGATTCAAAAAGTGTATGAAGAGAAGATCTCTTCAAATGATAAATTGTTTATGAACCTTAAAAAGAGGAAAGAAAATTTTATTCATTTCTCTGAAATTTCTATTATTGCAACGTTTTAATTTATAATCCATAGTAGTGAAAATGCAATAATCATGAATCAGTGGTAATTCATGAATACTGTTTTCTGGTGACATTAACATCGTATATATAGAGGAAACTTTGAGAATATTTTTTATTTTATTTTTACTATATAACGTTAAAACAAATTATATATACAACTGTAAATGTTTTATGAATATATGTGTACAACGAGATAATAAGAAACCTGTATCACAATAGAACTTATTCATATATACTTATATAAAAATTTTTATCGTTCTATGTTTAGTATACTCCTTGTAAGTTCTTGTTATGTCTTCAAAACAAAGCTAATGAATATAAACAAAAATATGAATGATAAGATGTAACATACACGTAGTTAAGTTTTTCGAAAAATTAAGAAATAAATTATTAAAATAGATAGTAAAATTTTTAGATAAAATATTTGAAATTTCTAACTCTAATATAATTCAGGTTATATATTTTTTGGCATAAATAGTATACATAGATGAAAAAGCGAATGTTCGAAGAATTAAAAAAAAAAGTAAATAAACAAAAAGAAAACTCATTATAATATAATTAATATATAACATAAATATTAGATATATACACAGTTAATATTAAAAAGATAAATTATTATGTATATTAAAATTAATATTTTATGTTTATAGATTACAAGATATCATTTTTTAAAATAGTATTTAAGAACGAGAAAATTTTTATTAATTTTATACTATCATTATCTTTACACAGCTTCGGATTATCAGGTTTTATTTTCAGAATTTTCTATTTAAAATGTGCTATGGGGGATTTATATTTATTCGCTCTGAATTATCTTCATATAAGGGGTTATATAGATTTTACATATTAAAGTATTTATACGACTTTCTTATTAATGTAGCAGTATATATATATAACACATATTTAATAAGTATTAAGTAAAAAATGATGCTAATAATATATGTAAAATGTATATAATAAGATGCAAGTATTATTTAAAATGAAACTAATATATGAAGATTATACTGCATAATGATGATTTTAATATAACCGAACTAACATTGTGTGAATTGTGAAATTAATTCATTATTTGTAATTTAACGTTATACCAAATTATATTAATATTTGAAAATATTTTGTTAATCGATGAATGCATGTTGAATTTTTGTGCAAATGACTAAAATAGGAGTAAAGAAAAAATATAACATTTATGAACCCATTATATAAAAATGTTCTATTAGATAAACAAATTATATGACAGAATTTAGAAATATATATTTTTTTACCGAATGATACAATAATAATAAATATTCATTTACTTTATATATATAATAGTTTAATCTTAAGAATGTTCCATATAATACATAATTTGTTGTCAGTGTATAACATTTTTAATTAAAATTATAATAGAATATGTTCTATTAAATGTATATAACGATAAGTTAAAGAAAATCCTATCTAAAAATGTTTATCCTAGAATTTATCTTTCATCTGTACATATATGCTTACTTTTTTTTTTTTTTGATTTTTTAAATTATTAAGAGAATTCATAAAGTTTGTGCATACTTTTTTTACGTTTAAATATTTTAAATTATTCAATATTATATAAATAATGAAAAAAAATTTATAAATATATGTTATAAAATCCGATAATGTTTACTATTAAATATCAAATTTTGGTTAATAGTCATATTCAATATAAGGTGAGCAAACAGAATGTAATAATATATCTTATACCACATGAACTTTATCCATTTATAAGTAGTTTGTATTATCTGTATATAAAATGTATTGTTTTATAATAGTTACTTGTTATATTAAATATATATATACATTTATATATAAAAAAAAAAAAAAAATGTATTCCTTGTATAATATTTCATTACTCTTATTATGTATCACTATTAATAAACATATTATATTATATATATTATTAGGAGTACATTCTTCTTTAATTTATAAGTATAAATTCTTAAAAAAATATATCTTATTAAATTTTTTCCCCTCTTTAGAATGATTACTAATATAATACAATAAATACTATATACAATTCATTGTATATGGTACGAATATACTTGATAGAAAGTTAATACTTCCTAGTAAATGTTATCTTTTAATTTTTACTAATTGAAATAAATAATATATTATTTTAAAATATTTAATTATAACATTATTAAGTACTGATAAGCATTATAAATATATTATTAATACAAAAAATAATTTAGCAAGTAAAATATCGATGTATGCATGTATAAAGTTAATGTATTAATGAAAGAAAAAAATATTTACTATTTTCTGAATATGACAGTATTTTTTATCTTTTAAATTTCATATAAAATTTATATAAAGCCGAAATAATTCATAATAATATATTTTTTTTGTATATTATGTTTTAACTTTTAGAACTATGTTAAATTAAAGATTTTATAATTTTTCATAATTGTGGTTATATACTTTTATAAAATTGTAAATTATGCATGCAAAAATATATAACATTATTTTGTAATGTGTATGAATATCCAATGCTAACAAGGTATTAAATATAATCATAGTAAAATAATTGAATAAAGGGAGAAAATAAAAATGAAAATAACTGAGAAATTTATATTTTTAAGAAAAATAACTATTAAACAAGTTAATACAATACATAGTTTTTTTTTTTATATATTAATATAAGGAAATATGTATAATAAAAAATTTTTATAATCAGTGTATTCGTTCAATTTTCATTCATTGTTTAATGATTTTTATTTATGTAGAATAATGACATATATATGCACTATCGTATAGTCTTCTTTTATGAAATAATTAAAAGAATAAAATAAATTAATAACAACTTATTGCACATTGTAAAAATTTAATATGTATATATATCTGATGCCATTTTTTTGTGTACACAATAAAAATTATTATAAATTATTTATTTTTAATTTATTCAGCATAATTACATATTTTATAATGTTTTATTGTTAAAATATTCTTATTTCTATTTATGAAAATACATTTTTACAATAAGGGGTATAATATGTTTAATAGTATTTATGTAATCTTCCTATTACATGTATAATTTAATATTAAATAAATAGATAGTTAATGAATGAAATGAAAAACAATATATTCTTATATGTCTGTTATTATATGACCTTATATATGTGTATTTTTGTGCAGTATATGTTATTATCTATGATATATATATTTTCTATATACATGAAAATTTTCATTTAATTATTCTTTTAGAAATAATATAAAACTGTACATTATTTAGAACAATAATTAATATGTTTTAAAATATGTAATTTTACTCATGCTGTAATTTTATGCGAACTATAACTTTATTTTTAATAATGCTTGCAATTGTTATATAGATGATTTAAAAAATTACCGTAAAAAGTAGTGTACTGTGATTCATGTGTATATATTTTTAGTATAATTATATTATATAGCATTATTTTAGGGGCAAATATTTCTGCATGCATTATAGTATATTCTTTATCAAACACATTTCATTTTGTATTTTTTTTCGTTCTTTACATTGCATAGATATTATAAATACATATATGCAGTTTTCATTCCTTTATATATTAAGGTTAATTCGTATGATTTTAAAATATATATATTTAAAAATTAGGATAATTTTTTTCGTTTTTCAATATATTTTTTTTAGAATAACCTTAATTACATTAAAAATGTAGTTACTCTTAAGGGGAATTTTTCTCCTATTAACATATATATATATATGCACTCGCTAATAATACTTTAAAATATCTATGATATCATTAAATGAGTTAATATAGGACCTAAATATACGATATTTACCTCTAAAAATAATAAAAAAAAAAAAAAAATTTTTGTGAAATATATTTATATTATTTATTAATACTAAAGGAATGTTTTTTTCAGTAAATAAATAGCATGAAGAAAGAAGTTTGATATCCATTAGGTATAATAAAAAAGTTACACTATTATTTTTTTTTAAGAAAATGTTTTGATAACATTTGTATTATGTCAAATATATTTATATCACATGCATAAGCGATAATGGGTAAGTATATGTCTCATCATAGTATTATAAGTAAAATGAATGTTAATAATATAGTACAAATTTATTATATATTATTCTTATGATAAAAAATTAGAAAACATTTATCGATATGGATACAGGAATGTATAATGCCATATATTATGTAAAATTATATTACATATGCACCATGGAATTTGTAACGTTATAATTATTCTCTGAACGGTATTATCATGATTAAGAGATACTGCATATATTTAAGAAAAAAACATTAATATATGATATAATTATTAATTCTTATATATATATGTATTTTTAAATTTATATTGTTATAAAAAAGGGGGAAAAAAAAATAGTAGCATTAAATTGTAGTTATTAGGATTAAATAAATATGTGCAATAAAAAAATTAAAAGTACTTAAATAAATTCTATGAAATAATGGTTCACATCTTCCATTATACAGTGATTTATTAACATAATAAGTACAAAAAAAGATTACTAAAAAAATTATTGTAATAAATTGAAAAATATCAAATATAAATTAGGTATAGTTAATAAATACCTATTAATAGAATAAAAATATATATATATTTTTCTAAAATTTTTTGTTAGACATTACTATATTAAAGCTAATAATTTGTAATTTAGTATAATTTTTTGAAGCATTTTTTATTGTATATGATATTTATACAAATTTATGTGTATATTATATAAAATTAAATACTTTCTAGAAGTATATAAAACAATGAGTTATTTCTTTTATTTTTATAAAAATGATGTCTTTAATAAATGTATAAGAGAATTTCTCAAAAGAATATTCTTTTAAATATGTACACATAATTTTAATAATGAATTTATGCTCATTTTTAAATATGTTAAAATTTACATAATATTATTTGTGTAAATTTACTTCTGATAGTTACAATTGTGTTGCATTTGGAATTTTAAACTTAGTACGTTACTATTTAGTAAATTTTTATATTTTTATCTTTATAAATGTATTTTAGGTATTATAATAGTACATATTAATATTAAAAATACTTAAACAACATATGTAACATTATTTGCTCCAATTCAATTTTATATAACTATTATTAGTAAATGAATCTAATATTATTATATAGAATTAAATTATCGTTGTAAAATGTTACTTACTATTTTAATAATGGCTGGTTTTATGACAAGCTGGCTAAATTATTACAAAATATCCACATTTGCAAGTAATTATCTTAAATCTTCTTAATATTTTTGTTCATATATCAGCTTCAGCTAATGAACTAGATGTAATATATTTAAAATTTTCATCATATTTATGCATATTATTTTATTTTATACATTTTAATGTTCCTGATAATATTCTGTATACTATATACTGTTTATATTTTATTATATTATATAAATATTTTAATTATTTTAATAAATTAAGATTACATCGATTTTCGTAAACTATGCACTACAGGAAATATTATTTGTCACATCAATATAAATGGTAATTTCATAATGAAGTATATGGTATTTTATACATATTATCTTCTGAATTAATATCTTGATATTCAGACATATGTAACAACAATTCGTGATTTTTTTCTTCTTCTTCAGTATTACTTCCAATCATATTTTTCTTCAGTATTCGATTACGTAGCCAAGGACCAAAAGGTGTGGACTAATGTAAATAAAAATAATTCCAGATTTTTTAATATAATCTTTTATAACAATAACTTAATATGAACTTCTTATTTTTATGTTTATATTAATATTATTAATTAAAAATTTTATTTACCTTATATAAAATTAATGAAATAAAGAACATTCCAAGCATTGTACCACTAGTGGCGGTTGCAGTACTAAAATCTGCATTATCTCCTTGTTCTTCTGGAAGATTAGGTAATTCCTTTTGATCATTTTGTTGGCTTTCTTCAGAAGGTACTATGGCTGGTGGAGACTCATGGGATGGTAATGGTTTTAACTCTTCAAGTTTACAATTATTTATTGTTATTAGCTCTTTAAGTTTTTCATATTTTCCTTTAAAAACGTTTAATGCATCACAGAAATTACTACTAGTACCCTTAGGACATTTTTTTATAGCGTCTTCATATTTCTGAGCACATTCTTTAGAGTAACTCTCACATTGTGTATGATCAGAAGTATAATCTGGAATTAGACTTTGTATAGTATTATACTTATGATATAAATTATAAAATATTGTCATATTTTCTAAGTGTTCATCTTGGATATTTTGTATTTTCCCCTTCAATTTTTCATGTGTGTCAAATGATGTGTCCGATTTTACGACATCATAAAATCTCTGAGCAGTAATACTAGGATAAATACTTTTTAATACATAATTTAACCAGAAATTTATATATTTAGCAGGTTCATTAAACGAAGAAAAAGCAGAGGATTCATCAAATAACAAATTAAATAAACATTTAAACTTTGCACAAATAGTTTCATACTCATTTTTTTTATCTGAAAATTCAGCTTCATCGAATATGCAATAGTTTTTATACTCATAATTTTCCCATTGGGTTTTTAGCCATGCGTCATTTGTTATATATATATCCATGTCATTGCAGAAGTTATACTGAAGGTAATAATGAAAATTAAATTAGCATAAAATATATAAAAATGTATGTGTATGAGAAAAATATATTTACATAATTCATTGACATTTAAATATTCAAAAACAAAACATATAGGGGATATTTTCATATAAGGAAAAACGTACATTTTCATCATTATTTGCAGGCGCCATTTACATCTATATGATATAAAATAAATGATAATATAATATTTTTTACTTCTTGAAAAGTTACATTGGAAACTTAATAAAGTTACTTTTATTGATATAATATGCATATATTTACATTAATATTAAAGATCAAATAAATATTACCTACAATGGTTTTTTATTTTTTTTTGAAAAATTTATTACAGTAATACTATTAACAATATCTAATATTAATATTTTAAAGTAATGAAATAATAAAGTGCAAAATAGGGAGGTGATATAATATATAAATAATAGTATTATAAATGAAGTATAATATTGTAAATCATTTCATTTAATTATGTATTATATAATTAAATTAACAAGATATATAAAAAAATATATTTTTCAAATGTGGGCCTAAACTGTATTTTATATTACAATATACGTTTAAGTATATATATATATTTTTTTATTTTAAATATATTTTGTTTTCATGGAGTTATATTTTAGTAGTCCTAATTATTTGTTCATAAAATAATACATCTTTCTTAAATTTTAAAGCCTATTTACCTATTATAATTCAATATAGTTTCTATTAAAAAGTTCTAAAGCTATAATTCTCTATTACTATTACTTAAATATTACAAGAAACTAAATATTATAATTTATGGAGTTATGTTCATAGATAATTTTATTTAATACATGAAAAAAAAGAACTATTGAATTTATAACATGTATAGTCTTATTAATACCTTACTTGACGGACGTATTTTTTATATTTTTTCTATGCTTCATAATGACATATTTCTTATGGTACCCATTTTAACCTAAAGTTTACTGAATTTTTTTATTATTTGAACACTATTAACATATATTACACATAATATTATCATTTTTGTAACTAAATGAATTAAAATCATTAAAACGCATAGAATTTGTTATACAAGATAAAACTTAGGCAAAATTTTCCTTAATGAATTAATGTATTTTATAAGTGGAAAAAAAGTTATTGAAATGAATTTTCACAGGGTACAAGATGAATTCATAGGCATTTAATAAAATAGACATTTTTATAATAATTATATTTTATATTAAATTTGAAATATATGTTTATTTGATATATTATTCTTTACCATAATTATAAAAAAATTAATAACTTAATATGATAATATTAAGCACAAAATTGTATAATCCATTTATTTGTTTTATCAGCATTTTCTTTTCCTATTAAAAATAATTATATAAATATATTCATTAGAAAAACATACGGAAATTGTAGATAGTATGTTTAAAACTTTTTTTAAATGAACTTATATTAAACAATTTTATGCCATTAAATGTATTATGTGCCAATTTGGTAACATTTTATATATTAATCATCTCTTTGTATTTAGTACACAATTACATGTAATTTAAAAATAAAAGCTCATATAAAAATAACTTTAAGATAAATACAATGTTAATATTTATATATATAGTTATTTCTCGACCTTTATGGTACTAATTTTAAATGAATTATATATTCTAATTTAATACATATATATATTTTTTGAATTACTTATAGAATTATGTAAGAAAAAAACCCAATAGATATACTAAATATTTTATTTTTGATTGATACTAAATAATAATATACTATTTCTTAAAAATAGTTTTTATTATGTAATATAAAATATGATAGAGTTACATAAATATTTGAATTAATCAGTTTTAGTCATGTTATTCAAGCTGAATATATCAAAACATGTATATATACTCTAATTTATAATTGCCATTACTCTTAAGTACACTTGCATTTGTTTCATCGGCTAATTCCTGCTATAATAATTTTAGAATAAATCACTTATACATTTTTTATTTATAAATCTAGTAATTCAGTAATAAAATATGTTCTCATTAATAAGAAATTAGTACAAATAACTAGATTAAATTATAATTATTCTTCAGTAGCGATTTTAATAAAATTAAATATTAATATACTACTAATATGTAAAAATATTTTTACAAATATGCTTCTCGTCATAAGAAACTATATCATTCAAATACATATCCATAAATGGGTTTTTTCTCTTATTATAGTACATCGCTGTTATTCCATGAGTTAATTTTTGTGTTTTGTAATTTTGTATTTTTAAGTTAGCTATAATATTTGTGTGTATCGTATTAATGAAAAATGAATATACCATTATTTATTTTTCTTTCATTTCTAAATTAAAATGGATATGGATATATTCTAGAATAAATAAATAATGAAATTGCTAATTTTAAAATTAAAAAAGTGTTTTATGTAAGTTCATTAATATATTCATGTTAATCCTAAGAAATTTTTATCTTTTATCAATAACCAGCGATTATAATTTTTTCTCAAAAATAAATAGCTATAAATACACTATTTTACATTATACTTTAACAGAATCGTACAATATGTTATTTTTATAATATTTTTAAATAGCATATATTTCTTTTATATATATATATAACTTTTTCTTTTTTTATTTCAGACATATGAAGTTATAATAAGTGCCATTGTATAAAGATGTTTTTGGAAATTGTATATTTGTATGATCGATTTCCGAGATTACTATTTTAACTTAAGGTAAAATATAAATTCATACGTAATTTATTTAATTATTTCATAATTTTTTTTTGTAATTAAATTAATCTGTTTATAAGAAGAGAGTGAACATTAATGAAATTTATACAATTTTTTTTTTTTTAGTTACATATTATAGAATATATCATATGCCTTATGTTTTAATGAATTATATGTTTTGAAAAATTACGTATTAGAGATATGCAATTATATGTACATAATTATGTTTTATATAATGTATGTAAATACAATTTATGGGCTGTTATGCATTTTTTTTTATATATCAGGTTTGCATTGCGCATAAATTTATTTATTGTTGTATTGTGGAACAAAAAGAATTTTTATAATTTTTCATATGTATCTTATAGCTTATAAATATAGGTATATATCAGTGAACATTATATTTTTGTTGTTTTATCTTCATTAATAATATGGCTAACTGCATAGAGCGAATTAAGGTATTAATTTTTTTTCTTATATTACAGTTTGTATATTATTTATTTGATTTTATTAATTTATCATTTTTCCATATAACGATTTATTTATTTTTTTTTATTTTCCTTAATATTATTCATGGTACAGTGATATATATAAATTAGCAAATTTTTTAAGGAATATATTCTATAATATATTGAGATGTCTGTGTGTTTATACTTTCTCATTCAAAATCATTAATATTAACTCTTCTACATTTTTTTTGGAATTTCGGGAAATATTCTTAGTCTATTTTGCGCTATGGCGTAAAAATATTCCCAATGCTGTAAACTGATACTACAAATATATAATTGCAATTTAATAAATATAGTGTAATTAGTATATTAATTTCAAATGAGAGAGATATATAATATTTGTAATATTTTATTTATATTAAAATAAATATTTACTTTATATAAAAATAATAAAATGAGCTGTATTTATAAAATACAAACACCTCCAATAATTATATTACTTACATATTAAATGACTTCATCAAAATTTACACCATCAACAAAAGTTCCTAAATCTCTACCAATATTTAGCATTCCATTAACACCTTTTCCAGCTCTATGTTTTATATCAATTGTGACATGTTGACTTCAGCGCACACTTTTATACTGATCATACACATTCCCATTTTCTTTACATTATAATGAAGGGAGCTGCTCTCTTTAATCTATAACATCCTTTTTTTGATGATTATCATTATATTCCATATACAGAGCTTAAGGACTTTCAGTACTACAAGTACTCTTTCCTGTTTCAACAAAATAATTTAAACTCGCTTTTAAGTGCTTACAGAAATCACATGTTTCTATTTCTTTATTCAAATTATATTTATCTTCTGTATTATTAAAAAATAAGATATGATAGAATAATACTTTTATAATTTTTACATCTTTCAATGTTTTAGAATGAAATTTGCAAGGAATGTAAAAGAAACTAAAAGAATCATTGATCTGCATCTTCCATGTTTTGTTAATTTCTTCAATATCGTTGTTTTTAATACTGTCTTTATTAATTTGTGATAAAACTAGTACTTGTAATGTGCACATGTATCATAATTTAGAGGTTGTATAGCATTTAGGCAAACATTATTCTGGACATGAATTTTTCTTAAAATAGTGAAAATGTGTTATAAATATGGTTTAAATGATTCACCTTGTGCAACGTTATCAAAGGTGTTGCAAGAAATAATTTGTTGATCATTATCATATTGAGTACATACATTGTCTAGCTCATTAAACAGGATATCATAGTGTGAATCATCCTCAAATGGTTTTTATAAGTAAAATGAAAAATTAAATATATAAGTACTGAAATTATAATTTTATATATAGACCATTTTATTTCTACGCTTGAGAATTATTATATACAATTTAAACATATAACAAATTATTTAAAATAAAAATAAAAATGTACTTCCTTTTTTAATAATCATCAAGTGTTAATCCAAATTATATTTAAAATTTTAAATTCACAAAATAACAGCTGCTCTATATATGCGACTATATATTGCTAAAAACAAGACATATTCAATAAATTTTTTATATATTATTTCTTCTTATTATTATACTGAAATAATTTAAGTATTTCTTCAGCACTTTTACTTTAAAATTGTACTAGCAATAATATTATTATAGAAATATTGATATTCTTATATAAAAAAAATATATAATCGTAAAATAATTAAATTATGTGTTAATCTATAATGCTTTAAATTAAACTCATAGTATTATTTTATCCTGTTCTCATTTAATCACGTAAAATATAAGTATATATGATTTATACATGATAGAATTTATCATTTAAAATTTTTATAAACATATAAATGTAAATTATTCATTGAAATATTTATGTTTTATCAAAATTTATCATACTAAAAACGGTTTTAATAAAACTATGTGATAATTATACACATAAAACCATTTTTTTTAAATAACAACTTTTATTATAAGTACTCAAAATAAATGTAACCAGTTCATTCATTTAATTTCCTTAAGATGTTACACTAATATACATGTTATGTAGTATGTTGTATAAACTATTATTACATTAGCATAAAAAAAAGGAAATTGCAAAATTAAATAAAGACATAATAAATGAATAGCGAATTATTTGTATAAACTTGTAAAATATTGAATATTTATGTTGGTTACATTATATAGCGCATATTATAAATATTATAAGTACGGAATAACTGTCTTAGTTAATCTCCATTTTAACCGGTATATTACGTAATAAATAAATATTTTTTTTTTTTTTTTATATAATCATTGTTCAAAACTTTTTATTATTGTTATAATATACTATTGGGATATGTTAAATTTTAATTAATACGCTTACCAATTATAAATGCATTAATGCGAAAATGTATAGCTTATTTTTTAAAATAAAATTTAATTTTTTTCAAAATAAAAATACAAACATACCATAAATATTGTGTTTTTTCCATAAATAATATACATATATGTATAAATGTAATGATGATACATAAAAAAAATTTAATTTATTTTACAAAAAAAAGAGAAACATAACAATTAAAAATAAATAAAGCAATGTTTAATGACATGAAGCTCTATATATATTATATATTAATTTGTATGACTAATAATTCTTTTACATATGATAAAAAAAATTGAATCAAGCAATGCATAGTATAAGAGGAATAAAAATAATTGCAGTTCATAGATTTTATTATTATATATATACATATTCGACTATGTTTTTTCCTTTTTATGTTATCTTCCTTAATTTTTATATAATTGTAATTTAAGAATACTATTGTTTATATTACTTCTTAATATTTATATTTATATCCAAGCAATTTTTTATATTCAGTTCATTATATTATTATAGATCATCACTTATATTTTATATTTTTATGGGCGTTACATTAGTTAAAATATATAATTAGAGTCTAAGTGCAAAATTTTTCGTCTCTTATCTTTGAACTCTCTGTTATAATTTTTATCTGCACAAAATTAATACTTAATATTATCATTGTAATTTGTTTATATTTATATATATTTAAGTACTTATAATCAATAATTATTTTTTCGTAAATATGATTATGGATAATATCAGATAATTGTATTAGTATATTTATAATTATATAAAAAATTAAATATTTCTATAAATAAGGTGTGAGCAATATATATGGATTTCTTATTTACTCATTTATGACCCACATGTTAATATGTGATATTTTCAATTTTTTATATATAACATTTTATAAATGTAAAAAATAAAAAATAACTGTAAATGATTATATATATACGTTATAATTTTTTTTCGAAGTATTCTAAAATAATGGATAAATATTTTTTTTTTTCAAATTATCTGCATGCACTTGTATGCAAAATAAAAAGATAAATAAATTTGTCACATTACAGATAATTGAAGTAAAACCGAGTTTTTATATACTTGTAAATAGCGTAAATATAAATATTAAAATTATTAAATTTTTTATTATATATTTATGTCGAATATAGCAAGAGAGTAAAATTTATTATCGATTTATTAAAATAAATATTATATGTGTTAACAATAAAAAAATAACAAGTATGTTATTATAAGTACAATAATAAATTCGACTATGTCGCATGCATATTTAAGGAAAACTTAAAATTGTGTGCATTATTTAATAAATGTTATGTATAATAAACATTTTTACTTTAACATTGACATTTATTTTGAATGATTAGCAATATTTATAATTATAAAAAAACTTTTTCTAGGAAAAAGGAATATATGAAAATGTTAATAATGTTATTTCTTAAATTACATATATATCTCAATGAAACAAAAGCTGATTGAAACATATTTATAAAAACGGAAAACAAATAAAATATTTTTGTTACATAACTATACGTTAATATAATAAATATAAAAAACAAATATGGAAAGAATATATATTTTTTATCACAACAACTGTGTTATAAAGAAAATGTTTAAAAAAAATCATATGATAATGTATTTAATATTTTAATTTCTTATTAAATTCATCTAACACAATGGATTTGTACTAATAATATATATAATGATAAAATTTTTGTCATGAAACACAGAAAAATTATTAATTTAGTTATAAATATATATAACTAGAAATTAAGAATTATGTATCCAGTAAAGTATTACACCATAATCATGAAAATTATTTGAAAGACACGTAAAAATAATTGATAATAATTTACAAAATCTTGAAAATTTTATAACACTTATAATTCCACTATATTTAATAAAAATTAAGTTACCTACTGATATAGAGCGAGGATCTTACACATTACTGTAACTTGCGTATCCATTATTCAGTTATTAAAAAACCTTTATTTCATTCATTAAACGTGTTCATTTATATAAATGTAATATCCTCTATATTTATACTTCTATTTTAATCATGAAGAAATAGCATATTATTATTCAGGACTTATTCTGATAATTTTTTTCATTTTCATCTTGATTTGTCTAATGTAATGTTCATATTTGTGATGTTCTGCACCATTTAATTATTTATATGTGATTATATGTATGAATTTTTTAATACATAATTTTATTCTGATATATATTAGTTCCTTTAATTTTTTAACCTATTTCATAATTTTGTTACCATATTTTAGACATTTTTTCGTCATTTTCCTGTTTATGTCTACTAATAAACATCAAACAATATATTTATTATAATATAATAAATGCCTCAAAATTTATATATATATCTGTAATTAGTTGCCTTAAGAACTAGAAATGTATTTAGTAGAATTTCTTTTATAATATTCCTTAGTTTTGAGTTTTTACATAAATAATTTTTTATTTTATTAATTAAATGCAATAAATACAGTAATGTTAAGCGTCCCTTAATCGTCATCGCCAGATAAAATCCAAATATGCTTTTTATAACATATAACAAGCTCATTTTTTACTATAATATATGTGTATTTTTTCTTTCACTAAAAAGTAGTTTATAACAAAAAATTTATGAAATATACCATAATAACGTTCAAAATTTTAATTCTTTAAACCATTACTATGATGCCATGGTTATTATGTTCCATTCCTATTAAATTCACACCTACATAAACTCTTATTTAGCCATTACACATTAAATGATACGTATATAACTTTTATTATCTTTTAATACAATTATATATAGTTATTAAATATCTACAATCATTAGTACTTATGACATGAAGATATTATTAAATGCTTCTAGCTAAATTAGTGTACAAGAAATAACATCACTTCTAAACGTACGTTTTTCGGTTTTATCTGTTTATCATTTCAAAATTATTGTTCATTTAATTAAACTTTGTATTAATAATTCATGTTTTGTTTTATAAAAGTCATAATTTCTATATATAGTATATTTTGTTCTAGCTATTAATAGATATTCGTACGCTTTCAATATTAATCTTAAACACATAGCATATATATTTTACATATGTTATTTTTTTTTAAATGTATATTTATTATTTATATGTAACTACTAATAAGTAATTAGTTATAAATTAGCTATAACATAATTTTATATGCTTCTTCCATTATCTTGATAATTAGAGCATAATATTTTTTATCATAATATATACGTTTTTTAAATGATTTCCTAATTTATAATACTTATTATTCTATTCCTTTATCATTATTATTTAATATATACACTATCAGTATAAATGTGTTTCATTTCTTTAATTTTATAATTGAAGTGATCTTGAAACCTTTGTTTAAGATTTTGTTATTACTTAAACTAAGAGTCATTTTAAATAATTTATATATTAGAAAATTCATGCAGAATGATATTGTATATTGTATTCATTGTTGTATGAATATATGTCCTCATTATCAGATGTATCTATAATTTTTTCATTCGCTTTATTTTCTAGATTATGATTATTTTTTATTCCAAATATTTTATGTTGTATCCTTGATCCCAAAGGTGTAAACTAATATTAGAACAAAATTTACATTTGATGATATAATTTTTTATGTCTTCATATATTATCACATTATTGGAAGATAATATACGTATAAGTGTAAAATTAACCTTCCAAAGAAAAAGAGATAAAAGGCATATTCCAATTAGTGTACCAGAAACCGAAGCTGCAGTTACGTTTGTATCACTATTAGGAGAATCCGACGGTACTGACAAAGGATGAAAACTAGCAGAATCTTGTGCCATTGGTTGGTCATCACTTGCTAGATTAGGTTCTTGTTGTTCTAATCTAGCAATACGTACTTCTGGCGGACATTTGCTTTTAATGGGTAAATCTATTTCTTTTTCCTCTATATTTACTTGCTTTTCTTTTAAAAATCTTAGGGTTTCATTAAAATTATTTGTAAAGCTTTCTAATTCTTTTGCATAATGTTCAAATTTTTTACAATAATTATCCTTGATATTTTCGTTATAAAAACGTGAACATTCATTGAGATAATCTTTACAAAAATCACGATTAAAAATAAACGTAGATTCATATTTTAATTTAATCCATTGCAAAATTTCGCCTCGAAAATATAATTCTTTCCTTTTATCAAATTCATCATTATTATTACCAAATTTTATTATGTCACAATTTTTTCCCATAAAAGTTTTAACCAATATATAATCTAATGCTTCATAAAGCTCTTGAAGACTAGTGCTAGTAGCAATGTTTTTTATTTTTTCATATAATAAATAGCTTACATATTCAAAGGGCTTACATTTATCATCTAATTCTTCGTAACTTGTAGAATCTAAATAGTTTAAGGTCCCTTCTACCATTCGACAAACACGACGGATTTCATCAAAATGAGGTATATATTCCTTTATATAATATGCACAGAAATCTTCTTCAGTTCGCGTAATAGAATAATATGCTGAAAATTTGTTATATGTTAAATACAAAGGTAAACCCATCAATTCATTATACTAAAAAGAGAAATTAAGTAATAAAATATATATACGTTTAAATGTTTAAAAGAAATTTTATTTATTTATTTAAGAAGTTATACAATATATAATTAATGTTGTATATATAGTTATTTTAATAAAAAATTTATATATACATTTTTGTGCCAATTACGGAAAAAATCATCTACATTGTTCGTATCCATATTAGCTGAATGACATAAAAATGTGTGTAAATGCATAAATATATATACTCCCAAATAATAAAACTTAATATGCGAATATATAATAAATTTTTTTTATAATTTATAATATATAAATAAAATTCTTTTTCAGAAATATCATTAAGTTGTTTTTAGTTACTATATTACGATATTTTTATATAAAAAAAATATTGTAAAAATATTGTCATTTAAAATAAAACATAAAATAAGAAAAATGTATATTACATTATAGCAAATGATATATATTATATCTGCATATTATTATGAAAGTTTACTATTTACATAAATGGTACAAATATTCACTGAAAAATTATATAATAGGAAATATACTTTTGATAATCGTAGATAGAATCCTTATTTTGTATTCAAATATTTGAATAGTTAACTTTTCTAATACATTTATATATATACCATAAATAAATTACATCAATTATAAAAATAGTAATAAATGATTTTTCGATAAATTATCATGAGAACCTTAAAGTTAATAGTATATGATATATAATTATTTTTTTTTTTTTAAATTTATTATAATATATAAACATTGTTTTAGCACACTTATAGACATAAATATTAAGAATAGTCACTTATGAATAAGTAAAATATGAACATACACGTATATTTAATAAAGTATAAATAAAATAAATTCCAGTTTTATTGTATTAGATACATTTTTGCTCATGTAATATCATTAACTATGCTTTATAATATGCCGGATTAAATGTATCTCAAGAGAAAAACATCATGTGCATTTTCATATTTTTTATAAAATATGCTATTTTAAGTATGATTAAATTCTATGCAACAAATATAATTATATATTATATATCTTTTGTTTTTATTATTATTAAATGCATATACATAATAGAATAAATGATTTACTTCGAACTTTATATTTTATATAAAATGTCCAATTCATTTATTATATATATTTGTAAAAGAGTAATAAGAGCATTTACTTATAAATCAAACAATAAAGCATCCTTAAGATATTAAAAAAAAAAAATAAATAAAATTCATAATACTTGTAAAATTTTCATATACGTATTTATGTAATCTTTTTTATTTTATTTATAAAAATATAAGTATTTGTGAAAAATAACCATTATAATAAAGAAATATTTAATTTGTTTAATGTTTTTTTTGTGTTTCAATCATTTCTTAAACATTGTTATATATGCAGATTAATAATTCAAAAAATTAAAAAAATACAAATAATAATATAACATTATAATTTTATAAATGTTATTATAATAAATAATAGCTCATATAATTTTATGCTTTTCCCTCATTGTATATATGCATGAACTTTTCATAGATGTCAAAGTAAAGAAAATGGAAATATAAATATATTTTAATAAAATATTTAAATGTTTTACGAACAAATTACTAATCTTTGTATATATGGATTGCGTTTTTCTTCTACAATAATTTAAAAGAGAAAGGAATTTTCTAAATTCAGCATAGTTTAACTATTATGCGCAAAAATGATTCTAAAAGATTTCAAAAATACTTTGAAATAATATATATATATGTTATAAATATATAAGCAAATTAAAAAACTTTTATGCATATTTCTTTCTTGTATTTAACATAACATTATCATTTTTTAATATATTGGGTTTCTAAACAAATTCTACTAATATAATAATATACATGAAATGTTAACATATATATTACCCTTGTAAGTATATTATTTTCATCATTTCTTTTACTAAAATATGCATTTGTTAATAATATATTTTATGATTATTTTTGAACTTTCTGCATTATAATTTTATATTATGTATTGTAATTAGATTTTACATAGGAATATTCATGTATAACTACGCTAATAATAAGTATTCATAGATAAAAAAATAGTGAGAATATAAATCATTTATTATTAACTAAGAATATTTATTTTTTCATTAGCACTTCATGTACTAAGTGCATTAAAGAGCTCTCCATCATTCACATTTTGTGCATACGCAGCTTTTATATATCTATACAAATGTAAAATTCACGTCAAATTATATTTTGTCGCTTCATTTACAGCATTTTTTTTCTATACAATTCTAACATATTATGAGTAATAAAGTTTAATTTTTATTTATAATATTACATTATTGTGTTTTGACAAAAAAATTTAATCAATTATAAAAGCACTCATTAATTGTAAACTCAAATTTACAGTTTTTACTTAAATAAAGTATCATGAACATTTTTTATATACTATTTTATATTTTTATAATAATTACTGAATTTTTAAAAATAATATTTTAATTTTATTCCTTTTTCTTCTTTGCATACGGTGAAAAGTATGTTGATTATTTATAGGTACTAAGAATTATTTAACCCTATATAAAATCATTATTTGTATGGGAATACATATATATCAAGGAAATTGTAATAATTATTCGAAATTTTTTATATTATGAAAAGTCTTTAATATTTTATATTGCATTAATATTTTTTTTATGTCTTATTTGAAATATGAATTTTATTGTCATAATCTATATTTCGAGTTAAAATTTTATGGATTCAATGTGCTCATTGATTTATATTTTATATAGAATATATATATTATTTTACAATTATTACTTTTTTTAATTGAAGTACTATAATAGGTTTGAAGTAAATATTCATGTAATTGTTAAAGTAATATGCATCATCCATTATATTCACTAAGTGTTTTTTTATTATTTTCATATAAAATATTTCATGGCTAATGTAAAATATAGAGAAATATTAATATAACTTTGAATATTTTTTTATATATTCTGTAACACTCTGTTCATAATAAAGAGCATAATAATATATAGCAGAATTATAATTTACATAATAAATTATTAGAAAAAATTAAAAATAAGAAACATATAATAATAACTAAAAAGCATTTTTTAATGAAACAGTACACATAATTTTTTCAATAAATTATAAGTTCGTAAAAGAAACTTATCATGAAATTAATAAAATATATTTTTTACTACGTATAATGTTATTATAATAATAATATACACGTAAAAGTATTAATCGTCATATTCATCACGAAAATTATAGACATTATACTTATAAGTAATTTATTATAATGTATATATAAATGTAAAAAGTTATATTTTTAAAAGTATATAAAATTTACTGATTAATATATACTTATATTTAATATAGTTTAAAATTATTTTACTAAAGTAAAATTTAAGGCTTATTATTTATCATTATATTGATTTTCATTTATATGAAAAATATATAACAATATATATATAACGAATTAAACACATTATTATGTAACGAGTATATAAGTTAACACAATAATTAGGACATTTCACTTCTTTATGTGTTGATGTCACTTGACTTACACAAATATAAATATGCCATATATATTAATAAGTTTTAGATTCTTGTCATGTATATCATTGTGTTTTGTAGTTATATATTAATCAAACATATTCATATTATCTTTATAATTATATTTATTATAAAAATTATTGTAAAAAAGTAATGTTAATAGTTGTCTTTAATGCCTATAACGTCAAAGTGTTATCAATGATACAAATATTTACATTCATTATCATCCAAAGTTGAATCATACTCCATAGTTGAATAGATAATAAAATTCATTATGCTTTTGTAAACCTTAGGAACCTCTACTTTTGCTTCAATTAAATATTATTAAAATTAGCACAATTTTCTATCTAGGACATATTTCCACATAACTTTTGAAAAAAACTAACTTCTCTTTGTACATAGAAAGTGAACTGAAAAATAATGCAATGATGAAAAATAAAATTTTAAATAAATAAATATCTAAAATTGTATTTCTAGAATAACCTTTAACATTTCATTTTATATACAATGAAATACAAAAAATAAATAATTTGTAGTATTATAAAATATATAAATGTACAACACTGTTAATCATAGATGATATTATAAAATTAAATTTACGAATTAAAACAAGTAATTAAAATATTCTATGAGTTGATATATTTTAGAATAAGTGTTATTTTACATAAAATTCGAACAAAAAAAAAAATGTAATTATTTATATTATTAAAAAAAATCACTCATAGTGTTAATTATTCGTTAATCTGCGTTTTCGAATAATAATATAGTAGTATTATTTCTGTTATACAGAAGTAAAACTTTTATTTGTACTAAAAATTATGTGAAAAGTAATAAATGAAACAAATAATTGTATTATATACAAGTATATCATTTTTTATAATATATATTAATATAATTAATATTTGAACCAGTTAACTTATTTAATAATAGTAAGGACAAATTATAACATGTTAGTTTCAATGTGCATCTATATTAATATATATTTTTTTCTTCTATAATATAATATATAAAAAAATATTGTATTTAAAGTTCAATATAAAGTTCATCAAACACTAATAAGTATTTAAATTATCCATAAAAAACATATAAATACATATTATCTATTTATTTTTTACTATAACACGCAATGAGATGTACCTCTGATAGGTATGATATGAATTTATATATTTTACAAAAATTAATATTAATATAAAAAACAAATTTATATGATTAAAATATATGTGTGGCATTTTAACACGAATATTTTAATATTTGAATATAAATTATTTAGTCGCAAATTTATACTTCAAAAAAAAGAGAATAAATGAAATATATCTGCAAAATACAAAAAATTCTCAGCACTTCTATCAGTATTTTTTACAAGAAAAAATATACTACTCAGTGATTCAATTAAAAAATTATGCTATATATTTCCTGATTGGAATTTTTTATATATGCTACTACCCTATTTTATTATTATATATTAAGTATTCCAGTTATTATTCTTATTATTATTTTTTTTTTTTTTCTCTTATATAAAAAAGTTATATATGATTTCAACAAAAATTCCTAATTTTTTTGACAGTTACTAAAATAAAGAAATATTTTACTTTTAATTAGATTATTCATATATAAATAAGATAAATGTTATACCATTTCATGCATATGGTTATTATTATTATATACTATAATAATATATTATTGTGACGAAATTCCTGCCATAATCTCCGTATGTTAATAATAAAATTAGTTATCATAAATAACTTGTTCATTTAATATAACAATTGTACACATTAGTGAAATATATATTTGTATATATTCAAACTATTTGTTTATTTCCACCTTTATATATACATATACGAATAGAATATTTTATAAATATACATATACATAACTACACTAATATTAATACCATTATTACGTAGTAATGTATGTGCAGTGTATGAACTGTTTTTATGCAAATATCATTAATTTTTCAAATTTAATGCATAGTTCACAAATAATATATATATATATATATATATATATATATACAAATTTTCTCTAAAAGTAAATACACATAAATTTGATATATTAAGTAGTACTAGGATTTATACAAATATTTCTAATTTTTATATTTTGATATATTTTCGCCCTGATTTTTTATTATTACAGCAATATGATATTTATTATGTAATTTTAGTGTACAATAAAGAATTTGTTACTTCCTTGAAAATTTTTCCTTAAATTAATAGTTATATATATTTTAAATATTTAATTTATGGCAAATTAAAAATATATAATATAATTTTTAATGTTTTTTCTAGTGAACATTTTTTTAGATATAATATATTTAATAGTACAAAAATATATTCTTATTACAAGTGATAATATTGGTATATTATTTTAAAATAATAAGTTCACTAATTTTTTATAAGGAATCTAAGCGTACAAGATGCTATGTAATATAATTAATTTTTCCAATAATTTTAATGAATTATAATTTTATACATTACTTTTTGTTTTATATTCTATATTTTGACTTGCGTCTGCATGCAATTAGTAGGAAACATATTTTTGAGCATCTTTGCTTTTAGTTAAGGATATCTACAAATTATCTGGCTTTTAAGCATTTTAATATATCTTCTATGAAATATTAAACTCATATTAGTTGCATTTATTATGAATTGTAATTTCTATTCACTAATATTATTTTATTTATAATTCATTTCAGATGATATATTTTAAATAAAAAAAATATACATTTACACAAATATGCATAATTATAATTTATTTACATTTAAATTATTAATCATTCCGCATATTGTTACAAGTATAATGGAAAAATAAATGTGTAAACATCTTTTGTTTTATGAAAAATTTGCTATGTTATTCCATTATATTTTTTTCTATTACATTCTCCGTAAAAGTTGGAACTGTTTGTTTATTGAAAACTTTTTATTTCGTGCATATCTCACTATTTTATCTTTACACTATTTTTGAATGAGAGTGTTTTTAAGAACACATATTTTAATAATGAACACAGGTGTATATTTTTTATTTCGTAATTTGAATCACCAACAATGGGAAATTGCTTTATAAGCAAAAATTTCATTATTTATATTTCTTATATTTTTATGGTTGGATGCTATTTATAGTTACACTATTCCCTCGTATTATTAATATATTTATGACAAAAATTACATATATTGATGCATCGGCGATTTTTAATTCTGAAATAAAGATAATATGAATCATATGATATTATTTTTTAAAAAAAAAGATGACATTATTGTTCATATATGTGATCAATGAGTATAGTATTTACAAGTAAAAACCCTTATCCTATTATAAAAATTTTTTACTTTCTATGCATATTATTTGTTTAAGTTTTGTACGTATTTAATAGAATAATAAAATTAAAATATATCTTTATGTAAATATAGTATTTATTCCTTTAGGATTATATTTATTAAAAATATATTTATATTTGTGAAAATGTGCATACATATATTCATGGTAATATTAGAAAAAATATATTGCAGTAGTTTATATCTAAGTTTTACTGATGAATGACAATATTATGCTATTCTCAACAAAGAAAATTTAACTTTATATTAAAACTGTATATATATGTGTATTATAATTATTATCAGAATAGAAGAAGTGAATATATTTTACTAGAAATATACTCAAAAATGTGTTTTGTATCTTAATAATAATACATAAATATATATCCTTCTTATAATTTTTATTTTAGGTTACTAATACCATAAAATTATTAAGAATATATTAAATGATTCTATCTTAAAAAAAAAAGAATATATATGATTCATATATATACCTAAATAATATTTACTACATATATTATGTTTACATAGTTATGAAATAATTCAAAAGCACAAATGCAAATTTTAATAAAAGTATTTTATGAATTATATGGATTCTTGGTGTTTATTTATTATCAAAAAAAAAAAAAAAAAACATAGAAACCGAAATAATATAAAAATATACATTAAAAACACAACATATAAATAAAATTCAATAATATTGTAAACTAATTACATCTTCGTAAATGAATCATATCTATACCTTTCTTAAAATATGTGCATATAATATGCTTTTAATCATTATTTTAAAAATTTTTTTTGAAATTACAAAATTGTTAGTATTTTACCTAGATAAATAAACGTAAGTACAATCAGTAACTAAATTAAGTTAAAAATTTTAATACATGATATATTTTATATGTTTAATAAATAATAACTAATGAAAAATGTGTTCTCACTCAGTTCAAACAAAGTAATTAAAAGAAGTTCTTATTTCTATATAATGTTTAATGTGTTCCAAATAGCTATTCAACTTTTATATTATAGAACTCCTGTAGTATAAACATTCGTTATAATATTTATATTAATTCACTGATTTAATACTAATAACTACATATTTTAAATACATGTATATATAATTATTTCATACCTTTTTCTTTAAAAAATTAAGTAATATAAATTTGCATCATCTATATGCCTTCAATGTCATGCTAAACTGAATTTATTTATAAAAATTATCTAAAGAATTATACCGTTTTTTTTTTGAGCACATAACGTTCCCTTTATTTTTAAGTTCTTATCTATTTGTAATAATTAATAAATTTTATTCTACATTTATATTTACACTCCTTGAAATGTTAATTCAAAATAATTCTTACCTGAATATTGTAATGTCATTTTTAAGAGGTAACACTATAAGTGCTTTAATATGTATTGTTCATTATAGAATATGAATTTATAATATGAACATTCTCTTACCCTTGATATAATTTTGATTTAAGCGACACGTAATTATAAAAATAGTTTCCTTATTTTTTATGTAGTACATAGCATAATGCCTGTTATTCAAATGAATCTCATTTCGTAAAATATATATTATATATAAAGTTTACAATTCAACTTGATATATAATTTATTTTTACATAGCTGACAGTTTACACAATATATATGTTTTTTTTATATATTTTCTTAAAAATCTTACTGCTAGTTATATATAAAATATTGATTTCCTCATATAATATATTATATTTTAATTAAGGGAGTTCATTACGAATACTTATATATGTATAAATCATTAGTTAAAGTTATTTATTTTCATTTTTTTAAAATTTACCATTTATTAAGTGTATTTTTTTATATATAATTATTATTCTTTTATTGCATATATTAAACTAAATTTATTAATGTTGCATTTATTTCAAACTCATAAAAATGTTAAATTTCAATATTTCCCTTTTGATATAAATAACATGTATATTTCATTTGAAATTCAGTGATTTATAGATCATTCCAATTATAAACTATTTATATTCTTGTAATATTTCTCTAGTTGAATGGTGCACGAGTTAATTTTCTCAACATTCATTATAAGTTTTTCAGAATATAATAATATTCCCTATGCTATTGTAACTATTACTGTGGAAAAGCATTATATTTTATATAATATTCATTATTGTATTTTGTTTCCTTTTCATTTTGAGAATTTATCGATAATAATTGTTCATATTCCTCGCCATTATTTCTCCCAATTCCTATGTACTTCTGTACTTGAGGACGTAACCAGGAACCCAGTGGAGTAAACTTTCATAAAAAAAAAGGTAATACATTGAAAAAAGTAATTATTTTCTTATGTTAATATTTTATCATAAGATTTTAAAAAAATATTTATACAGCATTCATACTTTTCAGTAACACTTTGTTTACCTTATATAATATAAATAAAGTAAGAGGCGTTACTAATAAAGTAACAATAGCTCCAGTAATGTTATTTCCCGTAGAATTCGATTTAGGAGAAATGCTACCAGACGCATAACTTCCATATATATCTCTTGTATGTTGAGTATCTCGCACATTTTTCTTTTCCGGATATAATAAAACTTTCTTTATATATTGACATTTATTTTCATGCGATAATTGTTCATTATATTCATCTTTAAATTTTTTTAAAATTTCACAAAAAGCTACATCATACTGCACATTACACGTATTTATGCAATTATTATATATACTAGAGCATGCGCTAGCATAATAACAATGACTTAAATTATCGTTCACTAGACTACTTGTATATTTTTCAAAATTAAGATATAAGTTATACAGAGATTCAATGTTTCCAAGAACATATTTTTGAATATATTTTATTTCATTCTCGCACTTTTCGATGTAACACTGTTTTGAAACATCTTTAGTTTTTAGATTTTTATAAAAATTTAAGGTGTTTTGTTCATTGTGTAGATAGTTTCTTAAATTTTGGTTTAAAGAGTAATTCACATATTTACAATAAGCTGTATTTTCGTGAAAATTATCAGTATTTTTTAAATATTTTAAGTATTTTAAAAAATTTATGCAAGATTTTATATAGGGCCCGTTACTTTCAGAGTGATCTTTAATAATTTCCTTACAAACGTATTCAGAATATCGAGATGTATTCTCCAGATATTTATTGGTATAATCTCTGAATTGTAAAAATTCACGAACAACGTTATACTAAAATTAAAATAAAAAATTATAACATAAAAACAAATAAATATATATATTTAAATCTACGGATGTTTTATTATGTCTAATGTACAATGAAATATTCTAATAATTTTATGTAAATAATAATTTTTATAAAAAATTATAATGTACATATTCTCTCCGTTCTTTAAGATTCATTATAACTTAAAATACATTAACTAGAATAACGAAACAAGTTTGATATAAATTATTCTTATATGTGAAATAACAATGTATAATTTACTTATATATTAATATGCCATAATTTATAAAAAAAAATTAAATATATAACTCTATAAAAAATTATTTATTATTATCATCTTTATATTAAAACAGGTAAATTTAATTGTGACATCTTTTAGACGCATACAATATGAACACAATGGAAAAAATATAGGATAATACTAAAGGAAATGAATCCAATATTGAATATTATAATTTGCATACTTTATACTCCAGTTCGCATAAACGTACATAATATTATGTATATGTTGAGAAATATACAAATGAATTTTAACATAGGATTTTATGAACTATATCTCATATCAAGAGAATAATCCAAAAAATAAAGATTTTCATTTAAAACATTTTTATAAATAAATATTATTGCTTATGAAGAACGCACAATTATTATTTATATAAAAATTTTATTTACTTGGTATTTTTAAAAATATTTTTTTCAATTTATATCCTTTTTCGTATATATTTAGTAAAGTTAAAATATGTATAGTAACTTTGAATTTTTACTTTGCTATTATTACAAAAATTAATATGGATGCCTAATCGTTCAAATTAAATTATCTTTTTATTATATTATGAATTACTTTTTTCACAAGATTATTAGAAAAAATATTATTTTATTAATTTATAACTCTCATAATATAAGTAAGAAATATTCTCGTCTAATCCTCCTTTTGCACCTGCCAGTAAATGTTTCATTCTGTTTCATATCAAATATGTATATATATAAGGTAATTATTATGCGCTACCTGATTAATTGCAAAAAATATAAAATATGCTATTACGAATTTCTATACATAAATATATATAAACATAAAAGTAAAATGAATTGCAAATTCTTAAATAAATATAACAAAAATTATGGGTATATTTCATTAATTGTGAAATAATATAAATGGAGTAAAATTAAAGTGAGAATTAAATAAAATATTTTATTAAATATTGTTTTATATAAAAGAATATATTTTTAACATTTTCTTATTGGAAAAAAATTATAAAAAGTTGTGCTTTTGTGAAATTTTACTAGTGTATACATTTTTTGAAATATCATTTGCCTCATTTGTTCTTCACAAAAATTGCGCAATATAAAATTATTTAAATAACAATATTTACAAATCACAAATAATAATAGAAATTTTTTTCTTACAAGTAATATTGTAATCTATTATTTTGCGGGAGCATACTTATTATAAATAATAAAAAAAAATTACAGTATTTTTACCTTTTCAGCATATCTTGTGTTTACTAAAAATTTGTGTTTACATTATTTATTCATATAAAAACAAAGTAAATATTACTCATATTAATTTATACAAATGCTCATAACTTCTCTTAGTTATAAGTTGCTAATTAAATGAAATATTATTTGGGATTGTTTCTTTTTTTTTCAGTACTGTAATTTTTGTATGCATAAATGACAAGGTCTAAAGAAAGCACTAGTATATTTTACATTTATAAAGTTGAATGATTTTCTTTAATTTTTTTTTCTTATAATTATATTTTTATTGATAATAGAACAAAAATATAATTTTTTTTGAATGCTAAATATTTTCTATCATTAGATGTATGTATATGATATGAATGTGATCTTAATCAGATATATTAATGTATTCATTTTTTTTTTACTTTATAGTTAATCGTTAACATGTAGTAAACTATTTTTTAATAATCTTTACGAATATATTTAAAAAAAAGAAAAAGTTAATATTTATAATTTTACGACACCATATATAATATTTGTTACTTTTGTATATTATTCAGATAATAGAATATTATAATTTAAAGTATTTTTGTAAAGGAAATTAATTATATGAATAAGTGCATATATTTTGTGTTTAACCAAATAATTAAATACATAGGGGAAATTTAAATATATGTATTAATTATAATATATAAATGGAGTTTAATTGAACGAAATAAAACATAATAATTTTTATCAAAATAATTATATAAAACAATATAATATGATCATAAAATTGCATATATATATCTATACAAGCATAATAGATTTTTTTATACATATATTCTATTATATATAATTACACAATAAAAATATTTACTCACAACTTTGAAAATGAGGCAATACAAAAAGTATTCAAGCAAGCATAATATGGCATTTTAAAATTTGTTAATAAATTGAACAAGATCAATTTAAAAAATAATCTAATAAAAATACCTAACACTAATTTGTTAGTTTTTAATTAAATACTAAGTATATAAAAATATATGCTGTGCATAGATGTATTATATTCCAAGAAATATACAATATAAATAAACTGGAAAATGCATATATACTAAAAATACATTGTGATACATATAATACCTTATCTCAAGTATATTTATCATTATATAAATTAAATTTAAGAGTAAATTAAAAATTGTAATTTGATAGAATTAAATGATCTATTTACATGTTACAAGCAAGTGAATTTTTATAAAATAATGTTTATCTATCTTAAAATGTATATATAATAATTCGAAATACTTAATTATATTATCTAACATTTATAAGTGTGATTCATTCGACTTTCGATAGGATTATTATTGTATTTTATTTAATAAACCTATATTTTTATCTTAATATTTTAAATTTCATATTGAATTATATATTATGTAACATACTCAATTATTATAATATTCAGTAACGCTTTTATAAGAACAACCTAATAAAACTTATGTTTTTCCATTTATAATACACAATTTTTGCCATTTTTCTTTCTTATAAAATTGTATAACCGTGACTATAGGGAAATCAACTATAATATAAAAAAAATAACTTTCAAATTTTTAATATATTAATATACATTATTAACTTCAAAATGTAGTAAATATTAATAGCTAAAAATTATGATTTATGTCTCACCTTATATATGCAATAAAAATAAGAAAATTATAAAAGAACAAAACCTACGGAATTAGCAATAATAGAAAGGTTTTATAATAAATGTATACACATATCAGTCTCGTTAAATAAATGTCCATTATTTAACATAATGTAATAATTCTTTTTATCTTATGCACATTATATGTATTTTTTTATGGATTTCTTAGTATCCATTTTATTAGAAAAATATATATGATTATTATCTGCAAGAATTTTCAAAATAAGCCCAAAAATAATACTAATTTTTTCGTTTGATTTAAAATATCTTTAATGATTTTTTTTTTTAAATCATTAATGAATACATATTACTTCATATAGTTAAATGAAAAGTTTTAGTGTAATAATTTATCATATTTGAATATATTTTTACTATTATTTATATTTTTTACTTTATATGTGTATCTTCTTTTTCTAAAATTTTTTTTAACTTCATGTTACATAGTTCCTAATATACCAGAAAATTCAAAATATATGTTGTAAATAATATTATACATATACTGGTCCTATATTAAAAAGGAGAAAGTTCTTATTTTCTCCCTAAGTCATGTTTAGTTGGATGGGCATGTACTAATAATATATTTTTTTATATTTCTATATATATGTATACACAACTTAGCACTAGCTATAAAAAATTTTATACCTAATCAATACAGTGATCATTAGCAATAATATTATTACATATAATATATATATAATTTATTAATGTCTATTTTATATTTTTTCTAATTAGAGCTTGTAATCCTCTATACAAAAAAATATATGTCATTCTTATCCTTTTGTGTTATTTTCCAAAAAAAAAATGCTTATACCGGTGTAATACAAATGTCTTATTTAATTTTTTACTTTATTTCTAGATATAATATACATTTTGTTTTTTTCATTCTAATATTTATATGTTATACTATGTTTATAATAATATTTTCAATTTATTTTTTCTCTTAATATTATAATTTTATTTTTATGTACAAATTATAATAATTTTACATAAAAATGCTTTATTCTGTTATATATTAAAATTATAGATTTTGTAGAGGACTGTACGATATATTGCTTGTTTTGTTCAGAACAGTGTCTGTTGAATTTTCAAATAAATTAATAATAAATTATATGTTTCTTCATCTATATTCATAAAAGTTCCTTTCTTCCATTTCACTCGATTAATCAATTATCTTTTAATTTGAGTAATATATTAATAAAGTAAAATTAATACATTAATTTTGTTACTTTTTTATATAGTTATCTTATTTTTTATTGTATATTAGGGGATATTTCTAATTTATTTTATTTTATATAAGGTATAAATATATTTTAAAATAAGGATAGGCAACATAATTTTCAATAATTTAGTTATATATTATTTGCTATATATATTTTATATAAATATTAGCTTATTTCCTCTATTTTATGATTAAATCATAAGACTAATAAGAAAAAAAAGCAGGTATACATATTATATGAAAGATTCTCAGGAATTATTAATTAGCCGTTTAATCTCTAATAACAGAAACACATTAAAAAACAAACATCAGCTATTTTATCATGCAGAAAAAAAATAAGACATGCATTATCATAAGTAATATAGATAAAAATCAAAATTAAAACAAAAGAATTTTTTATCTTTATTATACTATTATACTCTAAGAAATGTTTTTTTATAATAATCGTATTAATAAAGCTGAAAAATAGGTTATATTATTATTAATTTATTATAATTTTCAATCAAATATATATATTATCCATGTTATATATATATATCTTCAATTAGCAAAGAATATAAAAACAATGTTGTTATGTTTTAATAATATAAAATCATAGATAAAAACATTATGCTCATACAACATTATAGATTATTCTGTTCCAGTACTGTATATATTAGCTAAATAACAATACGTTATTTATATGTGTACATAAAAACTACACAATTTCATGTATTTATAAGAAAAGATACTAAAAATATACCAAATATCAAAGGAAAGAAAAGAATTTATGAATAATATAAAATTGTAAAATATAAAAAAGTACAAGAAAATAAAAATATACTTTTATTTATATAAATACATAATTTTTTTTATATACCAAAATTATATAATTCCAAAAACAATTTTATGGAAAATTAGAATCCATGATACTTAAATAAACATGTATATTATTATTTCAGTAAAAATAATGGGCATATTGTAACACACAGTAAGCTTTAAGTAATAAAATAAATATTAAAAAGGATGCTATAATATTATATTACTCATATCAGCATAAAAACCTGTAATAAATAATGTAATAATAAAATTTTTTTTTAATTTTTCCATGGGAATTACTAAGAAGATATATAAATATTAGTACTCAAGTAATAAGCATTAGTATATACATTTAAAAGTATTTTTATATAATTTCTGTTGTGTTCTAATTTATTTATTTCCTTTGTCATTTTGCTCACTATTGAATGAAATATATTCTTTTACACATTTGTATATTTTCTATATTATTTTTCGATGGTTATAATTATATATATACGTTTGTTTTCCATCATTATATAATTTATAATTTAGTACATATATTAATAAATGCTTTTAAAATTTATTATTTTGCAAATACTGTATTCATATATAATACTGTATTGTACATTATTCCCTGTTTACATGAAATTACATATAAGAAATATCCTCTAAATTTATTTTAAATCCTTAAAAATATAATATTACATACTACTGATGTAATAGAACTAAAAGAAATAATCAATTTAATTCAGTCGTAATGATATCATCATGCTGATACACGTGTAATGTTACGATTTTATCAGAGCATTTACAATTCGTCGCCTAATAATTCTTTTTTCTTCACTTTATATTCTACAGTTAAATCCACACTTCAGAGGTACTAAAGAAATCATACACACCTTAAATAAGTATATAGAACATTTCTATTATTTCAATTCTTTTATTAAGTATGAAGTTTTAAAATAAATAATAGTCGATAACTATAAATTATATGGTAAATCAGTTTTATAAATGAATATGTTTGAGTCATATTACATTCTTAACAATTTTTATTATTTATTCGATATATTTAATATACTAGAAATTTATAATGCTTTTTAATAAAATTACCTTATAAAAATTAATAATAATAATATAATATATAGCTTATAACATATTTCTATATTATTCCAATTTTATTTTTTTTTTTGTCCTTGTTATTTAAAAAACCGTCACAAAATGAGTAAAATTTCTAGATATCAAAGAAATTTGTACTAATCTTTTGTGTTTATAATAAAAATATGTTTTACTGATATAGATGATAATATTCCCCAATATTTAATTATTAAATTAAACGTAATAACTATAATCAATTTAAAATGATGAAGAAAATGAATATAACATCTAATTTTGGATTATATAATATTTATTATTTTTGCTGTAATTAAAATTATATGTTAAATATATTAACTGACAAAAATAAATTACTTCTTATATTAGATATATATTTAAAAAAAATAAATGGTTAATATATATAAAGAAAATAATAATAATTTATATGAGTATTAAAAAAAATTTTTACTAGAGATTTTTTGTATTACCAAAGATAAAAAAAATACTATCTGAATCTAAAAATAAAACAAATAATATATATTTTGTAGGTAATATGCCAATTTCTATATATATGTTTACAGCATTTATTTACTTTTCGAATAAAATATAATACAATAATTATGAAATTAATAGTTATTAACTTTTTTTACATTCAATATACTTCTTATTGTTTCATTTATGGCTATTAGTCTAGATAAAATTTATCATATATAATGTTAAAATATATTAAAAATGATAAGTATATGAAATACAGTAATTCTTATATTTTTCTATTAATACATTTTCCTATATATTTTATTAATTTTTTTTTTTATCTTTAATATAATACATACAAATAAGTAACATCTCATGTATTGTAGTATTACTTGGATTATTTGACATACAATAAATGTATATTCTGTTATATAATTTTGTATACTTATGAATCAAAACACTAAAATTTTAAGTAATATATTCCTGGGAAATTTCATATTTATGTGAATTATTTATTTAGTGTAAATTATAGTTAAAATATATCTTCTATATTTTATAATTCTCAATAATATTACATCTATAATATATTTTTAATAATTTTAACTATAATATGAAGTTGAGTATCTATTGAATTATATGTATAAAGTTAGAAATATCATTCAAGTTTATATGGTACATGAAATATGCTATAATCGTCATTTATATCCGTGTATTCTTGCTGGTTATTTAATAATTTTTTTGTAACATTATCTATATTATCACGAATTTGTTTCCTTTTCTTTATCTTTTCTTTTATCCGTGTCCCTAATGGTGTAAACTAAAGTGTAAATGAAATATAAAAAGGATGTAAGCTATAATTATTATAAAAATATCAATTTTTATTATAATAAATTATCAGAATATATGTAGAGGAATTGTAATTTCATGTTTAATTCCTATTTACCCTATATGCGATGAAAAAAGAAACAAACATTCCTATTAGTGAAATAGAAACTCCTACTATACTAGATGAATTTAAATCGGCAGATGGACTATGTATATATGCACCTTCCGATTCTAATGTTGATAAGGATTTGTCTTCTTGCACAACTTCCATGGTAGATGCATGCTGAAGTGCATGCGAAGCCATCACTGTCTTTTTATTTTCGCATTGCAATTCAGATATTAACCTGGTAGGATCATATTTTTCACTACTATAACTAAGTAAATGACGATGAATACTATAGCTATAATAATCTATATTTTTATAATTTTTATAGAGCATATTAATATGACTAATATATTTACTATATTCTTCGCATTTATAATTATTAAAACCGTATGTTTTTTTAAGGTAATCAAAATTTTTAAAGTAATCATGTAAAAACTTCCCTTCAATCCATTTTTTCAAATTAATATCAGAAGAAAATCTAATACTACAATTTTCGTTTGAAATAAAGCGATTGTATTTTATCCATCCATTAGCAATATTTTCAATAATATCCTGAATTCTATCATTATTCTCAAAGTTCCTGCTTATATTATCATATAACCAAAAATGCAAATATCCACATTTTTCTTCATTATTTTTTGAACCTTTTGTTGATTGAGAGATGTTTTTCAAATTACCTGCAAGTTTTACACAAATATCCTTAATTATATTATTACTTGGATCTATATTTAATGCATCATTAAATGAAATTTCATAATCATTTGGAATTTTAACATTATTAAATTCGTTGTATTTTTTGTATTCATCCGATTCATTCAAAAGATCATCCTGAAAATTGGAAAAAAACAATTGTATAGGTACATTAACAATCCCTTTATACAATAATATTATTTCATTTCATCATTAACAAAATATTCAAAATTAGGTATGAATAGAATTCTTTAATCAAAAATATACTGTGTACCGCATACTCCATATTTAACTATTTTTTTTCAATTTTAAAATATAATAATAATATTAAGTAATTAAATATATAGTTTCATAAGTATTTTTTTATTATAAAATAAAAAAAGATGCATTACAAACATTATATAAATAATTATTTTATTAAAAAAATTTCCCTAGTTCATATGAATAGTACAAATTATCCTGTAATTTTTTATGACTATAATTAGGATTAATATCAGTATGTTTATGTTAAATTAATAGATTAAATTGAAATAATAAAATGTTTTTTCTAATGCACTATGTCACTAAATTATAATGATAATAACTCCAAATTGTTCATATTCATTCTTCTACTGTTTTAAATTATATACATATTTTTATATATAAATGTACGTGATATATTATTTTTTTACAATTACAAATTGTCCATGGTTTACTTGTTCATATATATATATATATTTATATAATGCAACATTTTCATTGCATAAATTTAAATATAATTAAATTTTTTTATTATATATAGATAATATGTATTTCTCATATACATTCTTTACATTGAGTAGGTTTTTATTTGTTTTTTGTGAATATATAATTTTGTCGAAAAGTATTATATATAATAATGACACTTCTATTATATTTATAATAAATTTATTTTACATGAATAGAATTAGATAATTTAAATATCATTAATTTCATATATTATATACAATTTTGATCTATGCAGTATAATATTGATGCATAAAAAAAATTATATCATGCTTATTTAATTCTAATAAATAAAAAAGAATTACATGGATGTCATTATATGAGGATATGCAATTCATTAAGAATTAATAATTAATTTTTCTTTCGGATATTTTTAACAAACTGTTTTTAATATTATTTTTCCATTGTTTTATTATTAACGAAATATTATTCCTTTATGTTTCATCTATATGTATATATTTTATTTCTACTCTACTTACGTTTTTATTTCAGCGATAAGAGATATGTATTTTCAGCAATATTAACTTTGAATTAAATATACACTCATAATAACACAAGTGTATATCATATAAAAAATAAAAATAATAATTCATATCCATTATTTTAAAGGGTAATTGGGGTTGATTTGTATTAAAAACATTAAAATTGCCTTGTGATTACATTTTTTATTAAAACATTCTATAAAAAATGGAAAAAAATATATATTTATTTTTTATTAATTGTGTATTGTAAACTGAATAAATTTTAATATATTGAGTAACATATACTTTATTTAAATATTTTTTCCAATTAAAATTCATTTTAATTAAAGAATATATTATATATATATATATATATATATATATTTAATTAATTATTGTTGTTTAAATATTAGTATCCTCATAATATTTTTAATTTATTTAGCATGTATTATATATATATAATTCACATATTGATAAGAATATATTTTTAATATTTTATTTTTAAAATATATAATAATCAGAGTATATATGTCCAAGGGAATTATAATTAGTTTTATCTTTATCCAAATATATTACATATAATATGTTTACATTTATTTTCATATATTTCTTTTATTAATTTTATGTTATTATTAGACTAATGCACAATTCCTTTTTAAGACAATTATATATAATCCTTTTTTGTATCATTATTATATCGTTAGTGTATACTAATATTGTGTATTACTAAAATTTTTTTTTAATTATTTATGTTTTATATTTTTCTTTTTTAAAATGTTCTTAAATCTGGATTTTCAAATAACATTTAAAATTATTTTATAATTTTTTATTTTTTCTTTTTGTTCTACAATAACAAAACTTTTTAATTTTTTTGAAAATGCGTTTATTTTATTTTATTTATTTAATCATTTATTTATCTTCATTTTTTGTGATATGTATACAATTTACTTGATTTAACATCATATTTTATGAGGATTGACATTTACTAGCATATATAAACCATTATATTTTGTTTTATAAAATTATTTATGTCGGATTCATAAAATATTTACATATTTAGACATATTCTTTTGCATATTCTTCTATGACTTTTTCATTTGTATTAATTTTTCTGTAACGAAGAAATTATAATTTTATAAAAATTATTATATATAAATCATTTTTTTATTTGCATGTCAATATTTTCCTTCACATTTTCAATCCAAAAAATCTATTATATACATAATATTATTCACATTCGTATTTTAAAATTGAAGTAGTTCTTTTTATTGGATACCTTATTATGAGATATTCTATATAGGATTGTAACCGACTTGATGTAAATTACTCTGATAAGGAGTATTCATATGACTATATGCATTATCTAATATATATTCTGCTACTTCATCATCCTCATGTAAATTGTGCGAAATTTTTTTTTTTCTTAGTACATTACTGTTTAACCATGACCCAAAAGGGGTAAACTATATTGAAACAAAAATAAGAATTAAAATATAAAAGTTATTCCATGCACATAAATGTATGTCAATGAAATAATTTAGTTATAATAATATAAGATTATTGTATCTTTATATTTTTTTTATTATTACCTTGTATAAAATAAAAAAAATACATATTAATCCCAAAAATGGAAAAAATAGAGACATAACAATTTCAAAAGCAGAAAGAGAATGTGAATCTGAAGTTTCTGATTCCATTCGATTCCCTTGAACATGTAAGCCTTCAGAATGATATGCACCTTGAGAATCATGTTGGCCTTGCTGTAATTGATCTTTATGTGCTCCTTCAGATGGAAATTCACTTTTTATTTTCTTACACTGAAGTTTTAATAAATCATCCTTATTACCAAGTTTTTCAAAATCACGCATTGCAATGCAATAATATTTCTGGTTATTTTGTTCACAATCTCTTTTTATGTCATTATAAGCATTAATCCCATCTTTGATATAGTCAACATTTTTAGTATTACATTCATAATTATTTTCGCCATTAGTATAGTATTTAATAATTTCATAATCCATGATATAATTGTAGAGTTTTCTCATTTTTTTATAATCATCACTGTGGATAAGATAAAAATCATAATTACAGTTTTTTTCATACATTTTAAAATCAGTAAATAAATCTATTATTTTTCCAATAATTCTAGGAAAATCCCTGCTCTTCATATCTAATCCCATGCCTATTAGGCGATCATTTATCCAAAAATTCAAATAACGGCAACGATCATCACCAAATAATCCATCAGATTTTAGTTTATCAAAATTATCTAAATTTCCCGTAAGACTCCTACAGAAATCGTAAATCTGGGGATATGTTTGGAAGTCGTTCTTTAATTTTTCGCATTTGTCTTCATTACCATGATGTCTATAATAATCATCGAAATATTTATAACGATTAGTTGAGGTTAAATAATTTAAAAAATCCACCTGCACATGAAGAAGCACATATAAGTTACATAATAAGTAATTTTTAAATGTACCTAAGAGATTTATCTTTGCATGCGTTAACAATAATATATTTTATATAAATATAAATATAAATATATAAATACATTAGTAAGAAATGAATATTTACCGTCTCTGACATATCTTGCAATACGTATAATTGAAAGAATATTTCTAATTAAAGAACGAATTAATCTATAAAAATCCTTAATTTCTAAATAACAATTAAGGAAATTTATCTTATAAATACATGCTGTGTTACTATTTATAGAAATCTAAAAATGTAAATAAACATTAATAGCTAGCAAAATTTTTATTTTTTGTTTCTAATTAACATATGTTATAATAATTAGTTCTAATATAAATAATAAAAGAAAAAAAATGAAATAATAAATTATTAATGAAATAAGAAATAGAATAAATAAAAAATAAAAAAAAATATTGTTGTAGTATTCTTCTATATACATATATTTCACAGGTATTATTAAAACTTTTTATTATAATATAAACTTTTTTATACATATATATAAATAATTAATTGGGAATAAAAAAATATTTTTTTACCATAACTTATGTATTTTCTGAAATTAGTGATATTTCATTAACGTTTTTTCAATTTTTATTATTATATATAACTTTATTATATTAAATTAGTAATATATTTACTTATATTTATTTTAATAAGTTAACGTTAATAATGTTATGTGGTTCATATTAATATAATTCCACTGTTTCGATTCAAAAAATATTTAAATAATATAAAAAATAGTATTATTTTTATTTAACTATAAAAACTAATAATGTAGTTACAATTATATATAAGATATTTTCGTATTAATTTTCCAATTACAAAAACAAATTTTTTTTTTCTTAACATATTAATAATATTCTAAAAATGAATTATCATATATTAACGATATATTATAATATTTTCTCCATTCTATCCTTTTAGTACAATTTTTTTTTTATTTATTAATTTCTTTATATAATTTAAGGTAACTTTTAATAAATATAATTATTAAATTTACATTTATTTATATGAATTTAGGAGGTATTATATATATGTTATTCATAATATATATAATGAGGGTTAGAAAATTTTGGAACAAGTATTATCGATTATTCTATATTTATTGTGCTTTTATATTTTATTAATTATAATCGAAATGTTAATACATAAATGTATATATATAAGTAAAATATTTTTTTTTTTTTTATTAGTGTTAGAAGTATAATTAATAGTATTCTCTTTACTTATGTCATAGAATCATATGTGAACACTGTGTATATGTGTACTAATTTGTGAAAAATATATACAAAAATTATAATTTTTTGATTATTCTTTTTTAATAGTATAGTATATGTACGATATTTTCCAGTTTCTTTATTTATGTGTATATTATTTTTTAATTTTTAAGGTAAAAACTAAATATCCTTAACACTATTTATATTTATAGCATGGACAATAAACAAGTGAAGTTATTTATGCAAACGTAAAAATTTATATGATATATTAATCTTATTATTTTATTTCTTTTTCTTATCTATAATATTATAAAGTCAATATTTTGTAGTTCTATTATATATTTTATAGTTTTACTCAAAAATAATTCTTTTTTTACATTATTTATATTATTATAACTTTTGTCTAAAGTTCATCATGTATATACTAAACAAAATAATATTAGTTTCTTGTTCGCCATTACATTAGTAAATTGATTTTTTTGAATTAATATAAATATACTTCAATCACTTGATAGCAACATATAGTGCAGTTATTGTTAAAAAAAAATGATCTTTTCCATTAAAAATTCATGTATTTTTATTGGGTTATTATAAAGAATAATGTTATTCCTTATAATATAATAAATATTTTCTCGGTTACACTTTTAGATTTGATATAGTATTTATATAAATATGTAACCTATTGTATTGTAAAAATTAGTTTTAATTTTTTAAGTACAATACATGTGTTTTGCATGCATGCAAAGAGTAATAATTGTGTTTTATAAAATTGCAATTTATAAAAATTTTTAAGAAAATAATATATATAAGATAGTAATAAATTTTTAATACTAAAAAAATATATATTTATTCCTTAAATTACTAATTAGACAATTTCGTGGATAAATATGCATATATTTTTTAGTTCCAATAAAACTTTACAATGAACTAAATTATCCAACAAAACCTCGAAATAATAATACTAAAATAAATTATTTATTTATATGATACAGTACGTTATTTATTTATTATTGTTTACGTCATATTGATTTATCTTTTGTTAAGAAACACGCACAATTCATGATATATATAACAAATGATATTAAAATAATTGTATTTTTGTAAGTTAATAATTATTGCATCATTATAATTAATTATCAAATGTGAAAAACTTATTTTACACGTTAAATATTATGTAGCATTTCATTAATTCGTATGAAAAATTTACATATATATCCACATTTTGTGTTAAACATTGTATAAATACATAGTTTTCATAACATTTGTATATACAATATATACCATTTTATTAATTTTTTTTTATAACTTTATTCGTATGACTATAAATACTTTTTAAGGAATGCATTATATTTTTTTTATTATAGTGGAATATCTATATTTATAGCAGAAGAAATTCATGTTAACTATTTAAATTATTTCCTGTGCTATTCAAAATATATACAACTTTAAATAAATCATACAAATTATTTTGTTTATTCATATTCTATTCCATATATATCGTGCTTTTCTATAGAATGACAAACATTTTAATTTTCTCTCTTATTTCATAACAGTATGATGACACATTTTACAGTAGTACGTGTGATATATTATATAAATCTTTATTTTCGTATTTTTATTCTTGTTATTTTATATGAATATTTTTATGTTTAGATTTTACCCATTTAATAACATATATGTTATTCTTATAAAAAATATGGCTATTTCTATAATATAATCCGGAGTATGTATGTTTATACCTAACTAAAATAATTATTTATGTATATTTTTTTGTCTCATTTTATTATTGCTTTTTATTCGATATATTTTCTTTTATATTTAATGTAACATAGTATTATAATTTAATTTAGTTTTTTTCTATATCAATTAATTTAATGAAAATTATATTTTAGGCATTAATTGTTACCTTATCATTATGAATCTTCAGTAAGTTACCATTAAAGTACATTTATAACAATATATAAATATTCTTAATTCTTTCTTTGAAGAATGAATATTTTCACTTGTGTTAATTTAATGTAATATTTCTTTTCATTATTTTATTATAAGCATATGAATTATTATATAAGAATATTTTTAATATTGGTTATTTTTTTTCTTTTTATTCTTCTGATATATTTTACTCTATCTGCAATAAATTTACACTAGTGCATAGGAAGACAAATATTTATTTGTGGAACCTGTTTTTATATTTGTCATTAATTTAGAATTTTCATTTATAGACATTACATAATCCATTTATAATAAAGTTCACATTATTTATATATACTTTTAGAACATTTTCTACTATGCATGAAATTATTAGATCGTACTCGTTTTATGCGTTTAAGGAATAATGTTATTTATTAAAACAAAATTAATTTTGTAGGGCCTGATATGAAAAAGTGTAATCATCGTTTTCTGAATTATGATTTTTATATTCAAGAGTATTTTCTAATAAATCTTGTTCTACTTGTTCATCAATAAATGGTCTTGGCTTATTCTTCCCTGTTATAAGAGAACGTAATGATGATCCAAGTGTAGTATACTATTATAACAAAAAATAAAATCAAGATGTTTAAAATAAATATATTAATAACATAAAAATATCATTAAATGAGATATGAATTTTGCAATAAAATAATGTTAATTTTTAAAAAAATTTTCTTATACTCTATATAAGAATAAAAATAAAGAGAAAAATCCAACAAGTGTTAAGCTCACATAAGGAAGAGATTCCAGTGGTGCTTGTGGTGATGTTGATTCTTCACTTGATGCTTCGGGACCTTCTGCAACAGTTTCTTCAGAAGGAACTTGTATAACAGCATTGTTTACATATTTACATATAGATTCTCTTGGATTAGGACCCTCTAAAAGACTTCCACTAGACGAATCATATTGAGGAAATGTTTTTTCTATATCATAGAGATTACAATCTTCAGAAAAATAAGATGAATAATCTTTTTCTCTATTTTCTATGTTAAGACATTTGTTGTCTGTTTTAAAATTGTTATAATGCTTATTTATGTATATTGGCAAATTTTTGCAATACTGCTGAATTGAGCTCTGTTTAGTTATATCACAACGATTTTTAAAATAATCTCTAATTTTACAATAAACCATCAAATTCATCCGTTTCTCCATTTTATCTATTGATTCATTTTCATTTATCCTTGAACAATATGAATCACCCTTCCTAACTAATTGCAAAGATTTCCATAATTCCTCAATGAGCTGCCATTGTGAATTTGCATCATCAGATTTACTTTTTAAATAAAGATCTTTTTCTTTGTCAATACGGTAGTTTAAATAAGTGCAACATTTATCTTTAAACTCTCTACATCTATCTAAAGAATAATAATTTTTAATCAGAATAAGACCAACTGTTTTTAGTTTTTCTGAATTTCTTACTTCATTTAATAAAACATCATTATTATGTCGTACCATACTCTCTTTATTATCGAAATTATTGATGAAGCTCTTTAAAGGACAAAAATTTTCATATGTATCCTGAAATTAAAAGAATAAAAACAAAATATATATATCTGCATATGTTAATGTTATAATAATTAATGTATCTGATACCGTATTATATTTGCATTTTTCTTAATAAATGATAGCGATAACAAAAGAAGAAATAATTTTACTAATGTCATTTTTTCAGATTTCTAAACATACAATCTATTAGATATATTTAGAAACCGTTTGTGTATTTTTTGTTTTATGAATATATATCATGACTAATGAAACTAAAGACATTAAATTCAATTTTTTATATAATTTAATAGAGAAAACGATGTATTCACATAAAAAATAGGATAATATACATCCCAAAATAAATAGCGTTATAATAAATCTTTAGATAAATGAACATGTACATTTACAAAAAGCTTAAATAAGTGATTCGCTTATAAAAGAGGTTTATAGAAAATTTATTATAATGTAATGAAAATAATACTACAACTATTCTTAAAAATATATTCTGTAATTCTGATTATATAATATATATTATAGAAAATATAATACATATGTATATGTGCACATCATAAAAGAATTATAAGTAATATATATTTTTCTGGTATGATTAATATATTTTAGTATTATATTTTCTAAAATAAAAAACTACATAATTTTCTAAAATAAAATTTTCCCTAATGTAGCATATTACATGTTATATTGACATGGTAAATTTTTTTTAAATTAAATAAATTAATCATCTATATTATTTATAATTAATTTGTATACAATTAAAATATAAATAATAACAAATTTATGTTATTTATATAAAAAGAAAGCAAATGTATTTAAGTAAAAAAATTATTATAATGAAAAAGCATCCTCTTTGTTATAATGGACACTCTTAAAGTACATTGTAAGGAATGTATTGTATATTCCTCTATTGTATCTTTTAAGAATATTTAATTTTAATTACTAGTGAATTTGAATTTTTAAATTTACATCTTACATATTTATTCATTAGAAATTCATTTATACAAATAAATACGTAACTATGTTGTGTAGCAGTATTTTTGAATAAATTACTCATTAATATTGATGTATACTGGAGAAAGACTATTTATAAAGTACAGTATTAATTATGTACTGCAACTTAATGCCCTACATGTAATTTACTTAATGTATATCTTTGAAATATTCGTAACAAAAATTTAACATAATTTTTTACTTTCCATTTTTAATTATATAGTAATATTCAAAAAATGAAAAGAATATATCGAAAAAAGTGATATTTTTGTAAAAATATTTAAAAGAATTATGAGCAAAATAACTATATTGTAATTATTTATTTTACTCTTATAATCTTGTTTTTAAATTTATGATGTATATATTTCATGTATACATATTATTATATTTAAAAATATTGTCATTTTTATTATTATTTATTTTATGCCTGATGCATCTATCGAAGTAAAAGGTAACAAATGTACATATAACTTGACTATGTTAAAGAAGAATATATGATATAATTAGTATTCAGTTTTAATAATTATAACCTCTGCAGTTTTTTATTCTCGAATTCTCTAGTATATATTGTTGTGTAATAATTTATATGTATTCATTTTATCCATAAAGATATATATATTATTAATAGTACGCATTGTGTTTAATGTTTTCTCTATAGTCACAAGAGAATATTATTTATTATATTGCATATATTTTCTAATCACATTTATTGATATTACATCTTATATATCCTATAAGAATAAAGTAAAAAATTTAATGTGAACAATAATTTCTAAAGTATATTATGTTATTGCGCATTCTTTGCATAATTACCTTAAATAATATTAATTTACCGTATTTTTATTTTTTCATTTTTCCAAAATTATAGATTTTACGTAATTATTATATTTCCAGAATAATTATTATTAAAGTTAGCAAAAATAATTGCTTAAACATAATTATATGTTTTTATAATAATTTTTATTTAATCATAACATCAGTATTATACTGGTAAATAAAAATTTATTTAAATCTTTGAATATATTAGCCAACATGATAATGTATACTAAGTATATAAATTATTTTAATTTTTCTTGCTATTTTCTATAACTTTTTAATGTAAAGAGTTTTTTCCTAAACTTTTTATGTGAAATAAGAGAAAATATGATAAATTCATTGATAAAAACTTCATTTGGATATATTATAAATGAAAACGTAAAAATATGATCTGCTACTTATTAAAACCATTAGAGTTTGGTATAAAGGTAACATCCATAAACATTGTGACACCATGAATGTTATAACAAAAATATTATTTTATCATATTTTATATTCGTTGAACATATTAAAAGAGAAATTTATGTATATCTTGTAAAAAAGGAAATAATTTATATCCAAATATTATAGTAAATGAAAAAATGTTTTTTATCTTATTACCTAATTACAGATATAATTGTACTTTACGTTTAAACTTATTATATATCAATAAAACTACCTTTAATAATATTTTATATATTATTATAATGCGTATAGTATTTATAATAAATATATTAATTTTGTTAAATGCTTTTATACACAGCTATTTTAATATATTAAAAAAATTAATGTAATTTGAATAATCTAACTAGTTAAGAAATATGCAAAAACTATTTCCTCCGCGAAAAAATTATTATTCTAAATCAATATAATATATACCTAAAATAGCATATACATTATTTTTCATAAATTTTTGCTTAGAAAAAGTAGATAGAACAAAAGCGATAAATATTCTAAAGGAAACGTTTTATCATTAATCATTATAATAACGAGCATTAATTATTCAATAAAGCATTAAAAGTATAAAGTAAAAGATATAATGAAATAATTGCGATATTTCGGGATATAGTTACTTACGTTTTAATAATTATACTATCGCTAAGATTAGACATGTAAAAATGTTATTAATATGATGCTACCTAACGAGATTACCAAATATTATATTTAATAAAATAAGGTAAACTAAAATGCACTTATAAGTAGTATATAGTAAGCATACAATAATGAATTTATCTTAAATATTATTTTTATTAAAATATAGTAGCTATATTAGTAATGTTTTAATATCATAAATATCATAATAGGTAAAAATAACTAGTAATCACAACTTTGAACTGTATTTTTTAAAAGATATGTTCATAAAAAGTCTCATATATTATAAATAAATATTAAATAATGTATGCATACAAATAATATTATTTTTCTTCTTTATTGCACCCAATTGTTAGATGAATAATTAATTGTACATATATTTTTTTAAGGATTAAATTTGAGAATTCTGAATAGAAAAAATTTTGAAGCACATTATTATGAATTGTAAAAAATTATTCTGTGTTACAAAAATAAAGGTAGAATTAAAAATGTAGCTCATAATATATATGAAATATATAAACATTTATGAAAATAAAGTGACTAAATGAATTATTTAACAGTATATTTATATACATTCAAAATTTTTTTTTTGCTTTTTTTGTGTGCTTAGCTGATATCATATATGAAAATGGGTTAAATTGGAAAAAAAAAAGCATTATAATTATTTTGTCACAAATTAAATTTCTAATTAAAATGGACATATTATCTGTAATTTCTTAAATATTATGCAACTTTTTTCTTTTAATGTGAAAATTTTTTACTAATAGGTGTTAAGTTATTAAATATATTAAGATAATTAATACATGAGATATTTACACTGAATATAAAAAATTCATAGAAAAACTTTATTAAGACATTTCATTGAAATATATAAGAATTTTACATAATTATATAATTTTTTCTTTTGGTATTAATTTGTTTTCTAGTAAAATTGTTTGTGAAGTAGGATAAATATGAATAAAAATATCAAGAACATTTATAATTTAATAATATTATAATTATTTCAATAATATTTTTTTACTAAACGAAAAATAGAATAAATCTCTTAGCTTTATTCTTTTTAAAAAGGTCTATGTGTCTTGTATACATATATTAAGCGAATTATATGTTAATCAATTTGTAATTTTTAATTAAATAAATTAAATATATATATATATTTTTTCTCATAATCTTTACATAATATATAAAATAATTAAATTATATGATGTAGAATATCTTTAAAAGAAATTCATTTGCATTTTTTTTTTATCAATCATGTTATACACAATGTGAACAGAAAATTTTGTAAATTCTAAATGGGAAATTTTCAAATGAAACAACAATTAAATTGATCATATGAATATAGTATAATTAATACAGAAAAAAAGTAATTATATATTTTTTGGAATTATTATATGCATCGCTATAAACATAAAAAATTATGACTTAAATTATATACGCTAATAATGATTTTTTAAATACTGAAATAATAATATTAGATACCTATATACCAGTGTTAAAAACATGCTTTTTATAACACCAGATGTTTTTTGTCCTTTAGGATTTATATTTTTTTTCTTTTAACGTTTTTCTATGAATTTTTAAAATCATAACTCTTATAATTTATCGCTTAATTGTATGATAGAAAAACATTTTTTATGTAACACAAGTTCCATATGGCATTCCATCAGATAAATCAAATAGTATTGTATTCTGAATTTCAAAAGGTAATAATATTTAATGAAAAAAAACATATTGTAATTTATACTAGTAATCATATTTACATATAAACAATATTTTAATAGAACAAGACCGAAGTATAAATAAATATACTCATGGAACTAGTCGCTAATGATGACGCATTTTTAACAAATTTTTTCCTTTTTATCTATTATATCAGAGCAATTCTGTATTACGTTCCAATTTTAAAATTTTGAAAAATATTATCATAGCATTTTAGATTGTTTATTTCTTGGAAAAGGAAGTTTTTTTTTTTTTTTTTCCTTGCACAATTATGTTAATTTGATGTTATAATAATTGCATTATTATAATAATATATTAATGTATAATTAATTTTGTGCACATACTAAAAGATAATTATATACATTTAAAAGTTAATCAAGGTACAATAGAGAAAGTATTACTAATATATGTGATTATATTATCCATAGATAGAAACTTACACACACGAATACATGTATTTCATCACTTTTTTTTGGTATTTTGCTCAATATGATGAATCAGAAAATCGAGGACATGCTATATTTTCGGTTTTTTTTTAAAATAATTATTTGCGCACCTCCACTTTAATGCTATATTTCTATAGTAACAGAATACGATATATTTTTATAATTATACACATTTTTTCCGTGATGTATGCTACCTTTTCTTGGTTTTTTAGTATTCCCTTTTGAAGAAAATATCTCTAAATAATTTTTATACAGCATTAGATAATTTTAGCTTGTGGTGTGATGGTTTTGATGTATATATAGCGATAAGCCGTAAATGAAAAAATAGACCTGAATGTTAACATTACAAAAAATTTAACAACAGAGAATAAGTAATTGAACAAATTTTAGATTCTTGTAATATACGTCCTGATATATAATGCGATTATTGGACTGCAGAATACATGACAAAATTACACATATAAACCCTATACGTGGAATTATTAAACATGTTGAAATTGCATTAAAAACATTTATGAAAATGATTAATCCTGATATTGGATGTACGTGCAAAAAATTTAATTACAACTTAGACAAACTTACGCATTTGAAAAATCAACAGTACTATAGTGCAAATTTTTACTACATAATAGAAAATTTTGGATATGCTTGGAATTTTTATGATTACATATATTGCTCATTAATTAAGTATGAAATAAAAATTTATAACTGTATTATAAGGTATTCTAATAAAACTAATGTTTATATTTTAGAATAAATGTATTTTGTTCATAGACAATGATAATAAATTATCTCTTGTAAAAAAACGGTGTCGTAAAGTGGTATAAAATTTGGAAAAATATTTAAAAAATCATGAAGATTCATAAAGTGAATTAAATGGGGATATTTCTTCAAACATTAAATTGTTTATGAAACAGATACAAAGAAAAGAATGTATAATTTCTACACCTATATTACTATTATTTTAAATTTTTAATTCATAATTAGTAGTAATGAAAACGAAAAAATCGACGAGCTAACGATAATTCATGAGGAATATTGTTAGATGGCATTGAAATTATATATATGGGAACATCTTTGGGAATGTTTTTTTTATTTTACTCTTTAAATATAAAGTTAAAAAAATTTTTTTATACACTACTGTAGCTGTTCTATGACAAAATATATTGTACATTTCAAAAAGAAACATGTGTAAAAAGAGGATATAAGAATATTTACATATATATAATTTTTTTTTTAAACTTTATTACACTCCCTTTAGTTTCTTGTTACGTCCTCAAAAAAAAGCCAATCAATATATACAGGATGATGTAAGATATCATAGAACATACGAATAATTAAATATTTTACAATATTAATAAAGAAATTATGAAAATAGGTAGTAATACTTTATGTATTCCTTATTACTACTTATTTCTAACGTAATGCAGGTTAAATCTTTCATAGGATAAACTGTAGATATTGATGAAAAAATAAAAGAGCATAAAATCTAACAAAAAAATAAATACAGAAAAAGAAAAATCAGATTACAATTAATATATAACATAAATATTATAATTATACATATTTAATATTAAATATATAAATTATTATATGCATTCAAATTAATGTTGCATGGTTAACGATGGTAGTTATCATTTTTTAATTTTGATGTTAATGTACTCGAAAATTTTATTAACTTTTTTTCCCCTCATTTTTTTTCACACAGTTCTGATTAACAGATTCTAGATTCAGGGTTCACTGATTGAGGTTAATAGTTATAGAGTTTTTGTTATTTATTTTTAAATTACCATAATAGGAGGAACTCCATAGATATAGTATATATAAATAATTATGTAAATATAAGATTAATATAACGATTTATATATGATGCATATTAGCTATTATTTTAGTATCGAATGTTGCTGAAAATATGTTAAATATTTATAGTAAGATGCGTAGGTTATTTCAGTTCACACTAATTTTTGAGGGGCTATCTATATTACTAAGTTGGGAATAAAATGTAACTTATATTTTGTTTTTAAAATTTTCTGATATTTTCTTATTCAAAAATGCTCATCATACTAATGTTATTCTATATTCTATTCTTATTAAATATGTGTGCGTTATTCCTACTATTAACAAAAAATTTGAATAAAACAATGATACCATATGCTAGAATTTATGAAATAAATGTATTTGATAAAAAGCTGCATGATACAAGTAAGATATATATATTCCAATTATACATTAAAAATGCGAATAAATTTTTATTAATATTATTTGAATATCAGATGAAATGTAGAAATGTTAATTATAATATATTATATTTTTTATAAGAAACTGAATTTCTTGTGTACTAGAAAATATACATTGAACGGTACAAATAAATATAGTGAAGTGAAAATAATAGAGTAGTATTTTTCTATATATAATGCAATTTTTATAAGCATATTTACGTATATGGATTTTTTTTTTTCATTTTTTTTTTAATATATATAAGCATTCATAAAATGTGCACAAACATTCACTACGTAATAAAACTATATTATATAATTGTATATATTAATAAAAAAATGTGTTAATAATAAGGAATATAAAATTACAAATATATTATTCTTAAATGATAAATTTACGTAAAGATTATGTTGATTTTGAAATTAGTATAAAAAAATGAGATAATGTATTGTATATCACGTAGCTTTTATTGCATTTGGTGTATTTTAAATAGGATGTCAAATATATGCTGTGACAAAAAATAATTTTTTTTTATGGTAAATATAAGTCGATATACATTACAAAGAAAATTTATGTTATAGAAATTATATACAGACATTAATTCAAATATAAATACATAAAATTTTCTTTTTAATGATAATAGTCATATTTTTATTATTAATCAATTTATTAATTCAATGAACAATTTTTTTATATGTAAAAAGTTAATGTACACGTTATTATTATTTTGAAAGAACATTTTTTTTTCATTTCTTTTAAATATATATTTTAAATTATTATTATTTGTATAGATAATATATATTATTATTTTGCAATAAATTTAATTCTTTGTAGGAAAATTCAATTTTCGAACTAATATTTTCTATTATATTTTGAATATTGTTTTTATTATATTACAATGAAGAATATAAGAACATTTCTATTTATTTGTTATATAACATTTATTGGTTTGTTCTTAATTACTTGACATATCAATGTTTATATTTTATTTTTCATTTTAATAGAATAATAATTAGGTACATACTGCATTAATGTACATACTATATTTGAACATGTACGAAAACATTAAATTATATTTGCTTATATGACAGAATCTTGATTGAA